>JADLZL010006950.1:0-112805 GCA_015844335.1 Chrysopogon serrulatus | reverse complement strand
ATCTACCTAGAGTATGGCTTTAACTAACGAATTCCATGAGTTTTGGTGAATCAATGGTTTTTTTTGTGTAAACGCCGGAAAAGACACACTTTTGAGCTACACCGCAACGTAGAATGCCGAATGGACACCACGGCAACACGTAAACATTCCGGAAGAGACGGGAAGGCACCACACCGAGCCGGGGGCCCGGGGGGCGGCCGCACGGCCGGCTCTAGCCCCTCGACCGGCCGGTCCGGACCTCGACCGGCCGCAGGGCAGGTCCCGGTTGCGCCCCGGTTCGTCCGGTTTATTCCACCGCCTTTGAGGAACGATCTCCACCATCCGTCAAGGTCGGTTTGATCCAAGGGCTCACGTTGATTCGCCAGGGCTATTAAAGGAGAGGCACACCCCCCCATGAGGAGAATCCAAGAGAAGAAGAGAAGAGCTTTAGCTAGAAAACCTAATTAGGATTCTCGGAGGTGTCCCTTGAATGGATGACCTCTCGAGTTAGCATTCTAAGAGGGAGCTAGTTCTATACCTCTATAAGCTAGTTCTTCAGAGGGAGAGAAATAGAGTTTAAAGAGAAAGTTTTGGAGGAGTATCGGCCTGTCGGTGCTACCTCTACGGCTTGTATCTGAGACTACTTGGGAGTCAACTTCTGTGTTCAAGTAAGTAACATTATTTATTCTGTTTTGCTAGTTTACGACTCTTTTTGACTACTTTAATCCTTGTAGCTCTTGGGTTAAAGTAGTATTCGTAGTGTAAGCGTGGTGCTTAGACTTCGTTGCTCGTAGATGTACCCTATTGTCCGGATTTGGTCCCGTCAGTAGGCCTAGCAGGAGAATAGTTGGTAGTTAAGTATAGTTCTGTCTGTGCTTATCCTATCCAACTTCCTAGTGAAACATTTTAATCATAATTTGCTTGAGCCTAAACTAGAAGCCCTAGTTGTCCCCTCTATATCCCTACCTTCTACAGCCTTGTTTGCTACTCAGTTGGTTAAGTGTAGTTTAGAAGACCCTCGCACATCTTCCTTTGGGTTCGATATTAAAACTGGGTATACTTATCCGGTGAAGTGCTACAACGTATCCGTGCGCTTGTGGAATTATTTATTTGGCATTAGCAGATACCAACAAGCATTTCTGGCGCCGTTGCCGGGGAAGATGTCGCTGAGATCACTCTGAACTTATCTTAACCTGTATTATAATCTTATCTTTTCTTTGTAGACTATCACTCTTTACCTTTTCCATCTCTTTACCTTTTCTATCCTTCAATGGATCAACTTAATTCCACGCCTATCTATAAATATAACTTCATGAGCCTACGCTTAGGGCCAGAGCCATCCGCAAAGCCAATCTTAGCCTCTGACTATAAGCTACGCCCATGTTTAATAGACATGGTCAGAAACCAATCTTTCTCAGGAAAAGACAATGCTAGCCCTTATTCTCACCTCAATGAATTCGAACAAACCTGTGCGTGTTTGCGCATTAAGGATATGTCCGATGAGACTATCCGATGGAAGCTTTTTTCTTTCTCTTTGACTGGAGAAGCTAGACATTGGTATGATCTCCACGTTGGAGTGTTAAAGGTGACTGGGAAGCATTATGTGCTGAATTCTACCTTCAATTCTATCATATTTCTAGGGTAGTGGATCTCCGCTTAGAAGTCCTATCCTTTAGGCAAGAGAAGAAGGAGACTTTAATTGAAGCCTGGGAAGCTTTAACTGCTTAACTCATTCTGGACCTAGTCTATCCATACCAGACCCCGTCCTACTTCAATATTTCTATAAGGGTCTAAATAGAAAAACCACGAAATTCCTTAACATTGCTTCTAGAGGATCATTCTTGCATATCACTCCTGATGTTGCAAGAAATGTCCTTACAAAAATTTATGAAAATGAAGCATTTTTAAAGAAGCTAGTAGAGGAAGAAGATCCGATAGTTGATCAGGAATCCACACCTACCATATTTCAACCTGCAACTATCAACGAGCTTGAACCACAGGAGGAGGAAGAAATTCCATTTCCAAAATTCATGCTCGAGATCGAGGATGATATATTTGCTGATTATGGAAACACCTCGAATTATTATGCTATTAGGAGACCACAGAAGACAACAAAGTCGTCACCTAGTAACAGAGTCTTAAATTCTTCTGGGGTGGCTTTCCTTAAGCAAAATGCTAAAGAGCTTGTGTCGATTATAAGCAATGATTGGTTGAATGAATCAGAGCTTTCCTCTGATATCATCCGAGTTGATTTTACATCAACCACCATACCTTGCCGAATCCACAAGGGATCTTTCGAAGCATTATATAACCCTGTTGTGGGAGTTAACATCATGTCTGCAATATTTGCTCAAGATCTTTTAAAAGACATGCCCTTAACCCCAACAACAAAGTTTATGAAAAGTCTTTTAGGCCATCTTATTCTAAGTTTTGGAATTCTCTATGTCTTACCTATTTATGTCAAAGAGATAAGAGTTCATTTGAGCTTCTATGTCTTTGATGTTATAGAGTTTGACGTATTGATTGGACAACCTATAGAGAGACTTTTGCAAGAAGGACAAGAAGAAAATTTGAACATTAGCCTTGGGAAGAATTTTAAACTGCCTATATCCATAACTCGTGTTCTCAATAGTGAGACTGAGTCACTTCCTGAGCCTGATCCTATGGAAGAAGTCTTAGAGACAACCCTTGAATCATCTTTCGAACCGGATCTCGAGGATGATCCCGAACCACTAGAAGAGGAAGGAGATAGTACGCTAGAACCTGACCCTCTAGATGAGTCCGAGGAACCACCTAAGCCTCCTATAGAGCTCAAACCCCCCCTTCTCGGACTTAAATATGCCTTTCTCGAATAATGATCAAGAATCTCCTATAATAATTAATGACAAACCCTCCGAGGAGGAGACCTTCCGATTGATCACGCCTTTAGAAAAACATAAATCTACTTTTTGGCTATTCACTCCAAGATCTTAAAGGAATCGGCCCCCCGTTCTTTGCACCCATCGCATTCCTATAGATCCCGAGATAACACCCTCTAGAGAACCACAACGTAGATTGAATAATGCGATGAGAGAGGTTGTTAAGAAAGAGGTTTTAAAACTGTTACATCTTTGGGATCATATATCCCGTGCCACACAAGTGAGTGGGTAAGCCCTGCAGGCAAGTTGTGCCTAAAAAGGGAGGCATGACGGTTGTTAGAAATGACAAGAATAAATTAATTCCACAAAGAACTGTCACGGGATGGCGGATGTGTATTGATTACCGAAAGCTAAACAAGGCAACAAAGAAAGATCATTTTTCACTTCCCTTCATTGATGAGATGTTGAAAAGATTGGCGAATCATTCTTTCTTTTGTTTCCTTGTTGGGTATTCAGGATATCATCAAATACCGATCCACCCCGATGACCAAAGTAAAACCACATTCACATGTCCATACGGAACTTATGCTTACCGTAGAATGTCTTTTGGACTATGTAATGCTCCAGCTTCATTTCAAAGATGCATGATGTCTATATTTTCTGATATGATTGAAGTGATAATGGAAGTTTTCATGGATGACTTTTCTGTATATGGAAAAACTTTTGATAAATACCTTGAAAACTTATATAAGGTTTTGCAAAGATGTGAAGAAAAGCACCTAGTTCTTAATTGAGAAAAATGTCATTTCATGGTTAGAGAAGGAATAGTACTTGGACATTTGGTGTCCGAGAGAGGGATAGAGGTAGACAGAGCTAAAATTGAAGTAATTGAACAACTACCTCCTCCCGTTAATGTGAAGGGAATTCGAAGCTTCCTAGGCCATGTAGGCTTTTATAGACGGTTCATACATAACTTTTCATACATTGCTAGACCTCTAACAAACCTGCTAGCTAAGGATGCTCCCTTTGAATTTGATGACGCTTGTTTAAAAGCTTTTGAAACCCTTAAGCAAGCGCTCATCTACGCACCAATCATTCAACCCCCGATTGGTCGCTACCTTTTGAATTGATGTGTGATGCAAGTGATTATGCTTTGTGGGGGCGTTTTGGGACAAACTAAGGAAAAGAAACATCATGCAATCGCATATGCTAGCAAAACTTTGACAGACCTCAACTTAATTATGCAACTACTTGAAAAAGAGCTTCGATTTGTTGTTTTTGCTATAGACAAGTTTAGATCTTACTTAGTAGGAGCAAAGGTAATTGTTTATACCGATCATGCTTGCTCTTAAATACCGCTCACTAAGAAAGATGCTAAACCCCGACTCATAAGATGGATTTTGCTACTCCAAGAATTTGACTTAGAAATAAAAGATAAAAGAGGAGTAGAAAACCCTTTTGCCGATCACTTGTCTAGAATGCAGTTTAAGAATATACAGGAACTACCAATCAATGACTCTCTTCGAGACGACACGCTCTACACCATCTCCAGGTCGGATCCCTGGTACACGAATATTGTCAATTTTATGGTTGCAGGATATGTACCACCAGGAGCGGACAGGAGAAAGCTTATTTATGAAAGTCGTCTACATATATGGGATGATCCTTATCTCTTCTGAGTATGTGCTGATATACTACTCCGAAGATGTGTGCCCACTGAGGAAGGACTACAGATCATTGAAAAATGTCACTCATCACCATATAGAGGTCATTATGGCGCATTCCGAACCCATGCAAAGATCTGACAAAGTGGATTCTTTTGGCCAACCATGTATGAAGACACCAAGAATTTCATCCGAAGATGTGGAGCACGTCAGAGGCACGGCAATATCAACTCCAGAGATGCTATGCCCCTCACCAACAATCTTCAGATCGAGCTCTTTGATGTCTGGGGAATCGATTACATGGGACCATTCCCGAAGTCAGGCAACTATGAGTACATTCTAGTGGCAGTTGATTATATCTTAAAATGGGTAGAAGCACAGCCATGCAAAGCTGCCAATTCTACAAATTCCAAGAAAATATTTCAGGAGATAATCTTTCCAAGATTTGGTGTTCCAAGAATGGTGATTAGTGATGGAGGAACTCACTTCATTGACAAAGACTTTCGTAACTACTTAATGAAGCAAGGGATTCAACATCACGTGGCTACTCCTTACCATCCTCAAACAAGTGGCCAAGCCGAGACTTCCAATAAGCAAATCAAGAATATCCTACGTAAGACAAGTTAATGAGATGGGAACCGCTTGGAAGGAGAAGCTACCGGACGCACTATGGGCATACCGAACTGCCTACAAGACACCTCTTGGCATGTCACCTTATCAGCTGGTCTACGGCAAGACCTGTTATTTGCCAATAGAGCTCGAGTTCAAAGCTCATTGGGCAATCAAGAAATAGAATATGGATCTTGAGGCTGCTGGAACGAAAAGAAAGATGCAACTCTCAGAACTAGATGAATGGAGAGAAAAAGCATATCATAACTTGAAGATCTATAAAGAGAGAACCAAAAGGTGGCATGATAAGCGAATCAAGAAGAAGAGCTTTAATCCTGGAGATAAGGTGCTATTATTCAACTCCAGGGTGAGATTATTCGGACATGGAAAGCTACGAAGCAAATGAGAAGGACCATTCACGGTGGTAAACTCGTCATCACATGAAGCAGTGACACTTCAAAACCACGAAGGTACGTTATTCAAGGTAAATGGCCAACGTCTTAAAATTTTTCTAAAGCCTTCTAGACCACCTAAAGAATTGGATGAAATTTATTTCTTAATTTTTCCCTAATTTATTAAAAATAAAACCCCGTCGCCAATCGGGTCGCGACGGGAGAAAATTTGGAGAGAAAATGGGCCGAGAATGCACCCCGCGAAAGGGCACCGAGAACCGAGCCAGGGTAGGACCGGCCGGTCCCACCCCAGACCTGCCGGTCTCCCCAGGTGCCGCCTCAGGGTCCGCAGCCTCTTGTTGCGAAGATTGTGCCGTTAGGGTTCCGAATATTCGGCCGTGATCCGTATCCGCCGCCGCCTAATCGCGATAGATGCTCGGGATAGATTAGGATGGAATGACCCCTACCCCAACGAACCGGGACTATATAAACGAGCCCCTGGGGTCATTCTCTCCTCATCCCAAGAGCTCTCCTCTCTAAACCCCAGCAAGGAAGCTCTCAATCTCTCCATCTCCCACCAAATGGCCAACCCAAGCCTCCCCTACACCGTCGAAGAGCTAGAGGAGGTCCTCCCACTAGCGATCATCCCGCCAAAGCAGCTGGCGGTGGTGCCACCGAAGGCGATCATCCCGGTGCCATCGAAGCAGGTCGTCCGAGCTCGACCTCAAGGAGCTCCACTGAGGAGGCGCGCTTCGCTCAAGCCATCGGGAGGCCGACCATTGCGCCTCCAAATTTCTCGGCCGCCTCTCGGAGATAAGCCTCGCCCGCTCGGTCGACCTAGCATCTCTCTCCCCCTGGGCACCAAGTTATTATCTGCAAGAGAGGGGGAGAGGCTGTTGGGTGTCACCACCAAGTTTGGGGTGGTGACTGGAGCGAAGTACACCACAGAGAAGGAGCGAGTGACTCTGGATGGTGTACGGGTGGATCCAAGCAAGTCAAGTTTCATCCACCACCAAGAGCCAACTCGGAGCCGCCGAAAAAGAAAGCTAGAGCTGCACCAGTCCCTCGTCAGCCACGACTTAACCTAGCCACACCGGAGACTAGGATAGATCTGCAGGGCCGTACGCTGTCGGAGGTGCTCAACACCCTGACCACGGCTGTGCAACGCATAGCTAATCTAGAGCTGAAGCAGGAGGAGATACGTCTCAAGAATAAGGCGCTAAAGGCTAGGGTTGAGGAGCTGGAAAAGAAGGAAGAAATAGAGATGTATAGGCATACGTGAGAGTCAGTTCATTAGTTTGCTTAATTAGTTCATTAGTAGTTTGATTAGTTCAATTAGTTAATTCCTTTATTCATTCATTGTGTAATAAATGTGCCTCATTTATAATAAAGAATCAAGTTTTAGAGTCATCATCTCTCTCTAAATATATGTTTTGTTTTTATCTGAACCTTGTTGTGCATAAAAGGAAACAGGAAACAAGTGTGGGGGAGACAACCAGTAAAGAACACAGAAGAATATCTAGAGGAGCCAGGTACGCACTCCAAAGCACTCTCATTTATTAAACAACTGAGCTTAATTGAATGTCCTTTAATGAAACATGATTACACCTCAAGGATGAATGGCTTAGTCATAACTTAAGGCAAGAATCACATAAATTCATCTCCTGTACACTTGCAGCTGTTGGGAACTCTTTATAGGGACCCCAATGCTTCTTAAGTTGTTGACAAGTATGAGATAGTAAAACATGAAAACCTGAATTTCTCTGCCTGATTATTGGAGCATTTATTTCAAAAAACATAAAAATAATAGCTAAGCTACTCCTCTGTGGTTTTAAAATACCTATAGAGCCATACATGATTATAACTTGCTACATAGGTTACTTATTTTGCACTGAGCTCTGTCAGCTTTTGAGACCCGTGTTGTAGAGACTTATCATGTTCTCAAGATCAAGATCCACTTACACTCCAAATATGCACTATCCCTACACTGGGGGTAGGCGCAGTTTTTTCTATCCACATAGAAAATGTGCTGCTCTTACACTGAGAGTACGCACCCAAAAAGATCTTTGGTAGGATTGTGTTCATCTATGCTCTAACATTATTAGAATCTCTGTCTTGCATAAAGTTTTCGTGCAGGATGACATGGGCTATGCAAAAGAAAAGGAGAGTTAAATAAAAGGCACAAAGATGCCTAACTCTCAAGAAAAAAAAGAGAAAAAGAAAAGAAAAAGTCAAGATAGCCCATTGTCTTCAAGCACTCCAATTCAAGCAAGAGAGATATATCCTTCAAAGAGTATGAGCATAAGTAGAACAGGATAGCCACCATATATTCCACACACATGCACATCTTGATCTAAGAGTATGACACTTCTCTCCTTGGGACTCTTACGCTGGCTCAGTAATGTGTAAGGTAAGTATACTATTCCTTGTCAAACCTTCAAACTCCACATAAGCCTATTAGAGGTAGGTTGCAAGGAAGGGCATCACTCATTCATGCCTAAGTGAGATCCACAAATACCACATATAATGAGTGATTTGAGAGTACCACATTGAGGAGCAGGTAAGCTACATATTTCAAAAATCTTATAAAAATCTCCAATGGTTCTAGCAGTGAAATAAAGGTAATCTGTTTGACTGTTCTACTTTTCAACTTCTCAAAGTTGTTTGGTAGACACTTTTGAATCTCACAGTGCAGGGATCACCAGGAATGAGCATATGTTGATCTCTTCGTCCTAAAGATATGTCTGATCCAACCTTTTCTCGAGGACGAGTAAAAGCCTAAGTGTGGGGGTGTTGTTGACGGTCCTTAATGATCAAATCCAACCGTCAACTAATCTTCCAAAATGATATAAAACCAATCCATCTACCTAGAGTAGGGCTTTAACTAACGAATTCCACGAGTTTTTGGTGAATCAATGGTTTTGCGGGGTAAACACCGGAAAAGACACACTTTTGAGCTACACCGCAACGTAGAATGCCGGAATGGACACCACGGCAACACAGAAACATTCCGGAAGAGACGGGAAGGCACCACACCGAGCCGGGGGCCGGGGGCGGCCGAGCCGCACGGCCGGTGCAGGGGTAGGCCCCGGTTGCGCCCCCTGTTCGCCGGTTTATTCCACCGCCTTTGAGGAACGATCTCCACCATCCGTCAAGGTCGGTTTGATCCAAGGGCTCATGTTGATTCGCCCGCCAGGGCTATAAAAGGAGAGGCACACCCCCCCATGAGGAGAATCCAAGAGAAGAAGGGAAGAGCTTTAGCTAGAAAACCTAATTAGGATTCTCGGAGGTGTCCCTTGAATGGATGACCTCTCGAGTTAGCATTCCAAGAGAGAGCTAGTTCTATACCTCTAGAAGCTAGTTCTTCGAGGAGGAGAGAAATAGAGTTTAAAGAGAAAGTTTTGGAGGAGTATCGGCCTGTCGGTGCTACCTCTACGGCTTGTATCTGAGACTACTTGGGAGTCAACTTCTGTGTTTAAGTAAGTAACATTGTTTATTCTGTTTTGCTAGTTTACGACTCTTTTTGAGTACTTTAATCCTTGTAGCTCTTGGGTTAAAGTAGTATTCGTAGTGTAAGCGTGGTGCTTAGACTCCGTTGCTCGTAGGTGTACCCTATTGTCCGGATTTGGTGGTAGCTCGCGGAGGTGACTTATAGCTCTATTGAATCTTACTTATTCCACTATCCCGTCAGTAGGCCTAGCAGGAGAATAGTTGGTAGTTAAGTATAGTTCTATCTGTGCTTATCCTATCCAACTCCCTAGTGAAACATTTTAATCATAATTTGCTTGAGCCTGAACTAGAAGCCCTAGTTGTCCCCTCTATATCCCTACTTTCTACAGCCTTGTTTGCTACTCAGTTGGTTAAGTGTAGTTTAGAAGACCCTCACACATCTTCCTTTGGGTTCGATATTAAAACTGGGTATACTTATCCGGTGAAGTGCTACAACGTATTCGTGCGCTTGCGGAATTATTCAGTAGGCATTAGCAGATACCAACATCGTCCAACCGACATGTCCCTCCCAAGCGCCAAGCTGGGGCTGAGCTCCACAAGGTCACTGCCACGGCCACCTAGCCCGAGCTTTTTGAAGAAATTCTTGGTCGCCGAACGTAGCTCTCTCTGTATGAAAAGGCCGTGGCGGTGAAATTCTTGGTCACCGCCACGGCTGCCCTTTCATACAGAGAGAGTTACGTTCGGCGACCAATAATTTCTCCATCACGCGTCGTACTGAGCTTCCGTAGTGCCGACTCCGGACTACACCCGCGTCGCCGTCCTAGAGTCCCAACCTCGCCCTGCGACGTGATGGAGGCGTATTTCTAACCCACGCATAGCCATGTGTCTTTGACTGCTAGGGTGGACTGCCACGTAAGCAAACCAGGTACCCAAACACAACCTAGGGGGTAAAGTAACCGGTTTGAAAAAGTTATTGTGTCGAATAACTGGTCTTATAGGGTAGGGGATGAAGTAAGCCACAAGTGATACATCGGAGGATACATCGAGGGTTATATAGACATCGGGGGTTATATAGACTTTTTCTTAAATAAAATAATATAAGAGTCTTAATCACTGCACTAGCACTTAAGGTTAGTTTGATCCCCCTAAAAACACATATAGTAATCTGATTAGGGGATTTGATGCAAATGTTCATGTTATTTATTATCACATACATATAGTAGACATTTATACATGCTCCATGCAATATTATTAAAAAATTATTGTCCATAGTCTGCCCCACCTAAATTTCCAGGCAAGCTCCATCACTGTAGGCCTTAGTTGCAACTAAGGGGTCAAGTTAGACTTAGCTATCTTCACATACGTTTTCTGAGTTTGATATTTTAAAATACTTTTCGGTAAAGTGCTACATCTGTATCCGTGCCTACAAATTATTTTATGTGTGTTAATAAATACCAACAATAAGAATCCACGATTTAAATAGCGCGCTATTTTGGCGCTATAGCGGCGTTATAGCGGGAGAAAGGACATGCCGCAAAGCTATTGCTCATTTTCACGCTATCGGCGCTATTGGCGCTATAGCGCGCTTATAGCGCCGCTTATTGGCGCTATATAGCGCCATAGCGCGCTAAATTGCCGCTATCGGTGTTTCCACTGGCCGGACCAAAAATGTCAATTGTCAAAATATCGTGTCCATGTGATTTTGCTATTTTGGTTTTCTTGTGGATTATGGATGAGTTATGAACTTATTATTATCATCATATTATGACTTATCAAGTTATCATTTATGAACTTATGAACTTATATGAATTATTATGAACTATTTTGCTGTTTTTCCAAGTGTATTAAAATAGCACGCTATAGCGGCGCAATAGCGGTGCTATAGCGTGGCAAGCTATGTGGCGCTGCGTCGAATAGCTGCCACTATAGCGGCGCCATAGCGGCGCTATAGCGGCACATAGCGCCCAGGAAGCCTCGCCGCGAAAAAATTTAGCGTGCGATTTAAAACATGGATAAGAATATAAAACTCTCTTTTATCCAAGATATATTTGTTGAATAGCTCCCAATTATTGTTAAGCAAGAATGCAGGATGCTACGTCAAGGAACTCATCTTACCAGTGCTGAGGCTATCCGCACTCTTCGTCCTCTATAATCATACTCTCAAAGGAATATTCTTGCTTGGTCATCGAGATTCCGTTCTCTATACTACTTTCTCCCGCACTCGTCTATACTCTATATCCTCCCTCTATCCACTGTGGGACCCACATCTCAATTTTTTTAATAATAAAAACCACTCTTTCCATTCTCTCTCCCTCTCTCTTTCCATCCTCTCTCTCTCCCACTGCGGTGAGCCGGCCAAGGGCGGAGGGCGACGGCGGGGGGGCCGGGCGGCCCCCCCCCCGGTGCTGCGCCCGGCGCCGGGCGGGCGGGCCTCCCGCCCCGCCCCCGCTGGACGCTACGGCGACTCCAGCGCTGCAGGTGGCGAGGTCGCTTTCCCGGGGCCGAAATGCGCGGGAAGCGGCTGAGAAAGACGGGCGGCGAAAGACGGCGGCGGCCTGGCGATCGCCCGTCTCTCCTCCTCCCTTCCCCTCCCCGGCACTACAGCGAAGGCTGCCACACGGGGCGAGCCGCCCGTCGCCCCTCCTCCTCCCTTCCTCCCCTCACAAGAGTGAAGCGGCGGCCAAGGCAAGGAGGCCTTATCATGGTTGGCAAGCAGGGGCTGCATGGGCCCGTCGCCCTCCTCCTTCCTCCCCGCAAAGGAAGGCGGCCACATAAGGAAGCCACGCCGCACAAGGCAGAAGGCGTGTGCTCGCGCCTTCCTTCCTCCTTTTTCTCTCTCCCGGCAGCGGGCGAAGCTCTCGGCGCTGCGAAGCTCCGGTGGTGCTTAGGGCCGGGCGCTGCTCTCGGGCGGCGAAGCCTGGCGGTGCCACAAGGCCGAGCAAAGGCTGGGCTGCGGCGAAAGGCCTGGCCGTTAGCCACAGCGGCGATAAGGCGGCGAGGGCGCTTCCCGGCCGGCTGTTTCGCGATCGCGCTGGGCCGGGCGTGAGGCGCCCAGCGCTGGCCGGGAAGCGCTACGAAGGAAGGCCAAGGCGGTGAGGCGCCGAAGCTTCTCATGCCTCGCCGCTGCTCCACATGGCCGCCGCTTCCTCTCTTCTCTTGGCCTACGGCATGCGTGGGGCTTGCACGGGAAGGCTACGGCCGGCGGGCGCGCGTTAGGCTACAGGTGGATACAGTTGAAGAAGATGCCTCGCTGCCACGCCGTTCTTTCCCCGACGACAAGCATGACGCTTAAGATCATGGGCGATCGCGTGATCCGAGTGGTACTGTGGTCCGAGCACAACACGTCACTGCTGCAGCCTTTATCGCCGTGCCGCTCTTCCGGATGCAAGACACCGCCGCGAGTGCGGATAGTCTGAGTCCCATCTTTTCGAGCCCCTTGTAAGTATCTTTATTTACATTTTTCCTAAATTGTTGCACGGACTTGCACAAGTCTATTGTTGGTTCTTTAAAACATCATCGTTGAGCTTTTTTTGATATTAAAGTACATGTGTTTGAGAACTTGTGTTCTCAATCAGAAAACACCTTTACCACAGCTGGGACTGGAATAAATCGGTGACGAGTCTTGGGTTTGCGTTTCTAGAGCACGGAGAAGTGTTCGTGATCATCTTCCCGCCACGTGGCGGTGGCGCTGCCCGTCTTCTCCAGTGTCCAGTCTCTTCGAGCGGCTCGGTTCGGCTAGAGCATTTTTCTCCTGACACTGACAAGTAGGTCCCAACTCGCGCTCAATGCATCCGCCACCGTCTCTCCTGCTCCGCTCCGCCGCGCCGCCCAGCGCCTTCCCCCTGCAGGGGCGGCGGCGGCGGGGTCCCACGCCAGTGCGGGCGTCATGGCAGGAGCTGGCGGGCGTGTTGGTGTTCTCCGCCATCCCCTTCACCGCCGTCAAGGCCCTCGCCAACAGCCCCTGGGCGCGCGCCTCCGCCGCCGCCTCGAGGACAGGAAGGCCGCCGCAGCTGCCGAGGCCGACGCTCTCCGCGCTGCCGCGCGCGGCGCCGTAACAACAGGTGCAGTCCGTCCTATTGCTTCATTAGAAGGGGAAAACAAACAGCATTTGATTTTTTTCTGAGCTGTAGCTGAGTGGCAACGATTGCAGCTTTTGGTACGGCGGAGATCGGCCGCGGTGGCTTGGTCCCGTGCCTTACGACTACCCTGAGCATTTGACGGGAGAGTACCCTGGAGATTATGGGTTCGATATTGCAGGTCTGGGCAGGGATCCCGTTGCTTTCGCAAACTACTTCAAGTATGTCACCGTTGTTCCTTTCAATTATGTATTTTTTCATTTCCCTTATTATTAAGTAGCAGTGGAAAAATAGTTTGTTTTTCTTCTCCAGGTAGTCCTAGGCTGCTTCTAATACCAGAGTAAATAATTCCTTACATTTAATTGGCAGAACTATACCATCTTCTTGAGTACCTTATTTTGTCTCGTTGACACGTGCAATATATTGTCGTGCTTGTCCGTATTCCTTAACGATTGAGCATTTGGCAGTTCTTAAAGGCTACTTTTGCTTCTGAAATCATGATTTGGACCTTTTTTCATTGGAGCCTTGTTAATCCCTTTGATTTCTCTGCAGCATAGTTTCCTGGTTCTGACTGCAATGATTACTGCTTTTAACAGCTTCATAAAATCAATTATGTTTCTGAAATTGTGATATAGAGTTTCTTCATTTGTACTAGCTTTGTAAGTTTTTTACTTTTCTCTACTTTCCTAGTTCTGACTTCACCAGCAATATTTCCTTGCAGCTTCGAGATCTTACATTGTCGGTGGGCCATGCTTGCTGCTCTTGGTGTTGTTATTCCTGAGCTATTAGATCTATTTGGGTTAGTGCATTTTGTTGAGCCTGTCTGGTGGAAAGTTGGTTATGCAAAACTTCAGGTACAATGGTAGTGTTCATGTTTGTCCATTTCAAATTTGTGTAGAACAAATTGATAATTCCTAGAATTGAATTGTACACACCTGCAGTTTTTAAGATTAAATCTGGCGTGTTACAATCGTAAGAGGTAGGGTTCTCTTTTGTCATTTGCTTTTGCTTGATTGATCTGTTCTATTTGCTACGAAAATAGATGTTCAGCATCTGAAAGTTAGTTTTCATTTATCTCTGATGACTCATCTGCATTGCTGCAAATTGCAGAGCTGGAAAAGAACCTAGCATGACCTATTGCCCTCTAATCCTCTATGTAATGCATGGTGACACATCCTGGCAAAATTAAAATCTCCAAATGCTGGCACATCAGCCATCCTACTTGTATTGGAAGGGAAAAGTAGCAGCCAACAAATACACATGCATTCTTTACTATCTTTAGAAGGATTTTATTTATAGTTGATGCACTATCATGAGATTTTGACTGAAAGTGAAAAGACTGATTTAAAGATAAAATTTTATCACATCTGCAATACAGAGCAAAGGAAAATACTTGGCAAAACTGTTAAAACAACATTTCATTTTTTTTATCTTCAAATTGTTATTGAGTGGGCCATAAAATTTTGTAAAGATGACACGTACTCCAGCTCCACTACATCTGTAACGTACAGAAAATTTGTAATGAAAACTATACTATTTTTTATACTTATAAAATATATTCTTACGATCATCATGTTTGCCTGCTATTTTCCCGTTTAACTTGATTTAATTTTACAGGGTGATACCCTTGATTACCTTGGGATTCCTGGATTCCGAATTGCTGGTGGTCAAGGTGTCATTGTAATTGCTATCTGCCAAGCCCTCTTGATGGTAATTGTCTTTCTAGTTTTTACCCCCTTCTGTACATGATTGATTCCTTTGTTGATGATGTCTAAACAATTTGAAAAGATAACGAGCTGCTCCATAGAAATTCATTGACCTTAAGATACACTCCATTTCACTCTGTTTGTCCATGGCCTTGGGAGAATATGTCTGACAATGTTCGGCACTGAGAAATTAACAGTATAATACTTCCTTGGTTAGGCAACCATAGTAAAACAACGGGAGTAAAAAAATGCTTGCAAACACTTTGGAAACATAGACAATTACTTCACAAAGACACCTTCAACTTTTAAGAATATCCCATTGCCACTTGATTCCCTTGTTATTCCTTGTTTCAAATGATTAAGTATTGCACTCGATAAGATTATCTTGACATGATTAATCAGGTTGGGCCTGAATATGCGAGGTACTGTGGGATCGAGGCACTAGAACCATTGGGAATATATCTTCCTGGTGACATAAACTATCCAGGAGGAGCACTTTTTGATCCCTTGGGCCTGTCCAAGGATCCCGTGGCATTTGAAGATCTCAAGGTGAAAGAAATAAAAAACGGTCGCCTGGCTATGGTAGCATGGTTAGGATTTTACATCCAGGCGGCTGTGACTGGCAAGGGCCCTGTGCAGAACCTGGTTGAACACTTGTCCGACCCACTCCATAATAACATCCTGTCCTCCTTCCGCTAAAAGAAAATTTGCCAGTGGCACGAATCATAGCAACGGGTGTATGTGTATATTTTTTAGCATTTACAGTTTTAGATGAATGGTTTTGGAAAATTAGCTACTATATAGTTATTGAGATAGACATGTAACAGTGGTTGGTGATCTATGTACAGTTGGATTGTTACAGTTTGGTAGTACGTCTTCAGAGTGCCTTACAAGCTGCAATGGATTTTCTGTATCCAATCCAATGATTAAATGAAAATAGTCCCTCTGTTTCTAATTTTATGTGGATGAATTGAATTTCGTGATGTTGACCAACAAGTTTCCTCTCAATTTTTTTTAGAGTTTTGCTATATTTCTGTTGACAGTTTTTCTTGCTTTAGATCTGTCAGATTTCAAGCCATTGGATGTGTGTCAAGATTCGTGTTGAGGCTTGGCTGTAACGCTGTAGGTTCGTGTCGAAACCCGAACCTTTTTTTTTTAATCCGCGCCCGTCCTTTTCTATTTCCTTTCCCCAATCGGCTTTGTATCTCGTCTCCTCCGCTGCGGTCGTGCGGGCGAATCTCGCCGCCGCTCTCCTCCGTCGCGGCCGCGCAGGCAGTGCATGTAGCACAAGTCTCGCTGCCGCTCCCCTTTGCCACGGTTGATTATGAGGAGATTCTCCGGATTTCCGTGCTTTGTTCAACCCCAACATGCCTTTCTCAAATTTGTAAGTGCAGTTGTTCTTCATATATTTTGTTCGTCGATTGCTGTTTTTATTGAGGAGCTGCTGCCATGCGCGGTATTGGTCTTGGACGGTGGCAGCGGCGCAGTAGATCGAACCCAGTATCACGAGATGCACAAGATGTGCTTCCTGTTTGTTCCTAGCCCGCTTCACAATTTGGTTCTCTGAATCTCTCCTACTAGTCATAGCCTGCAAATACTACCCAAATTACTAGTCCTTTTGATTGTTCAACATACAGTATTTGGGTCGCATGTGCATTCTTTTTTGCTTGGGCATGCGCTTTAGTGCTCAGATTCTGCATGTTAGTTGCCTGTTGTGTCGAGGTTTCTGAGGCCATGCTTGCCTTGATTTGGTTTGTTAATATCGTTAGGTGGGATTTAGGTGTTCTGATTGGCCCTCCTATCTAGGTCTGTCTTCTTCCAATGAGTTGCTTTGCCTGTTTACTATGTGTTGCTACTGTTCTGTTTACAAATTGGTTCCTGCCTTTTAATCTGCAATAACGTTGTTTTTGCTCCTGCCATGCCATCCAGGGGGGCAATTCTATCAGCTGATAGTGTCGCAACATGTTTAGTCCTAGTTCCTGCTCTTAGCGTCTGATTCTCTCAGCTGATCCTTCAATTTGGCTGACATTTTGTTTGACATTTACCCTGGTGCTATCAGGTGTAGGGACACCATATTTTACAGTAGGATAGTCTCATATATTTATTTTATAGTAGGATACATATGTCTATTACATGCCAATTAATTTGTATCAGCATTTGTTCCCCTACCAAGTTGGCTTCAAGCTACAGGGCTAAACTAATGGAACCTAGCCATCCCTCTGCAGAAAGAAGCAAGCACTAGCTCTGATAGCAAACAGTGAAAGCTTTTTGATGGACCTCCTTGCTTTAATTTGGACTGAATTGGGAATGTGTGTTAGCTCGGTCGGTCTGCTCTCCTAGCTCGGAAGCAGGCAGTCACACGTTCGATCGGCGCGTGACTCCCACCAGGGTTTTTCGCTAAATAAATTTCAGTTGCCTCCTCACGTCACGTGGCGCCATAATGGTCAGAAAGACGTGACTGTTGTCTACAGAGCCCTCATTGAATCTATCGATCTCACTATAGATGTGATCTTCAAGCTGCATGTAGTTGTAGGTCTTAATATGTGTGTAGGGGGGTGTGAGTGTGTGCCTGTGTGGGGGGTTTGCGTGTGTGTTCGCACATGTTCAGATATAGCTGTACCCATTTAAGAAGCGTAAAAAAAAATTGGACTGAATCATCATGTTTATTTCTAATGTTTTCTTTCTGACAGACGAGTGTGTGTGTGTATGAGATCGTGTGTGTCCGTGAGAGTGGGAGTGAGAGTGAGAGTGAGAGTGAGAGTGTGAGTGTGAGTGTGTGTGTGTATGTGTCTGTGAGTTTCTCTCTCTGTGTCTCGCTGTGTGTGTGTGTGTGAGTGTGTGTGTGTGTGTTTTTTTTGGTTTGCTTGTCCGTGTGTGTGATTGAGTTTTTGTGTGCCCTTGTTTTTTTCTGTGTGTGTTGACTATTTTATTATATGAATTGTAAGTTTGACAGGTGTTTTCTGTAGATTTCTGTGTGTCTTCCTCTGTCTCTCTCTTTGTGTTTGTGTTTCTTTGTGTGTGTGTTTCTTGTTTGTGTGTGTGTGTCTGTGTCAGCCTCAATGTGTGTGTGTTGTGTATCTCTCTGTCCCTGTGTGTGTGTGTGTTTGTCTGTCTTTGTCTCTCTCTCTCTGTGTATTTGACTACATATGTTTGTACCTATCTCATTGCTTGTTGTCTAATCATTTATGAAATAAATCTGCAACCAAAGCATATGCCGGTTCAGTGAAGATCAAGAGGAGCAAAGGTGTTGTCAAGTTCAAGGTACGCTGCTCCAAGTGCGTGCACTCTTCTTATTTCCATTGATGTCTGTGTGTGTGGGTTCATGTGTGTACCAGCTAATTGTTCTTTTGATTTGCAGTGCTTTTTGGCCATTTGATTGATGACAACCCATTGCCGCTGATGATGTTTCAGCTTCAGAATTGGTGTCATTTTCTGATGGGCACCCCCAAAGCAGCCAGACACCTGTGGTGGGCCTCAAGTCATCAATGGCTAAAGTTGATAGAGGTTTTGTTACATTGGTTGCTTCTGACCATCCAGAAATTGAGGTGTGCTTTTTTCATCTTTTAACCCAAATGGTCATTGGTGCCCAGCAGATGTGGGCGGGCAGCTAGAAGTTTTGAAGTTTTTCACTGGCATATCATTTATTTTCTTTATCCATTACCTTCTAGGGCATCACTCATGTTTAGGCTGATGCCTCGTGCCATTGCTATATTGTCTGTGGTGTGTTTGTTATTACTGGGAGTTGCATGAATAGATAACATATTTGAGTGTTGCAGCTGTGTCATGTTTTGTTTGGGGGTATTGCATGTTCATGTGGCCCATGGGCTGTATTTTCCTTTTTCTGCGTGTCACTGAATAGATGATGCTTTTGCTAGCTTTGTATTTTAGCTTAATGCTCTCTGATTATACTGCGTGTCACTGAATATTGTTTCTACAGGTTAAGAAGGTGACAATTCTTTTCATTCAAGAACCCATTTTACAAAGCATACCAATTTGGCATTTGTTGCTGCAGTGTTCCTGGTAGTTGCCCACACGATAGCTAACTCCCTTGGTGGTTGTGCCTATATCTTCTATCGGCTGGAGTTCATCAAGACGTGCATGAACAAGAGAATGGCAGGCACTACCATAATTCTCTCATGGTAAATTCACTTGTCTATAAATTTTCTTTTTGCAAATCAGCTAGATGGACCTTCTAGATGGAATACTTGATAACACCCTATTTGATTTGAGCCTAATCATGGAGACTGACAAAATGTGCAAATACTGCACAAGAAACGACATACTGTCAGGAGTGTGAACCACAACAATGAATGATGGCAATTGCTCTGCAACTTGATAGGATTTCCCTGATTGCTGCATTCTCGCTGCTGCTCGCAGTGCCATGTTCAACTTTAAAGTTCAAGACATCCTGTGGATTCACTCACGGCCATACCTTGGCCCTTTGGAGGGATCATATGCTTCGTCCATGGCGGTACCACTGTCGCCTACTTTGTCACTTCCACTGCTGCTGCGCATGAGGTTCCTTAGTCGAGCAACATAGTAAAATATAGCTTTTGCTCAAGAGATGATAACTATTCTTTTATTTTTATGTCAGCTGCTTCATGCTATTCCGCTTGTGATTTGGCTTTTACAAAGCATCCAGTTCTATTTTGTATCAGAGTTAAACAAAATGGAAAATATATACTTGTTTGATTTGTTGCTATTGATGAGAAAAGCATGTGAACGTTGGTGGCAATGCGCCACTGTACCCTGGTATTCCAACAGTGGCCCTTTTCGAAATCTGACGGTTTTTTTTGGTGTCAGTGTAGGAGGGAACGAACAAACAGTTTTTGTGTCAGTTTTTGAAACCAAAAGTTCCCTCCAACACAAACTGTACAAACGAATAAGCGCCAAACAGATATTGGTTTGGATCTTCGTTTACCGTTTGGTGCCTTTTTAAAATCTGACAGTTTTTTGTTTTCCATATCTGTCATTTTTTCAACACAGACGTGGCAACTTCCTATTAGTAAAAAATTTGACAGATTTGGAGGTATAAAATCTGTTGACAGATATCTAGACACACCCTTTTTTTTTAACCACAACGTCACGCGCCTCTCCCTTGGGTTTCCTTTTCCCGGCTAGCTTTGTCTTCTTGCCATGTCCGTGCGAGCATTAGTGTACCATAAACAAAAAAAAAAATACAATGTCAGGAATAAAAAACAATAAAAGAACTCTGAATTTTAAAAGAAAATAACCCTAGTACTTGACCATATCAGCATAAGAGCATTATTATTTCTATAATATGAGCCTGATACTGTAATATGTATTCCTTTTTGTGTGAAAATGACATTATTCATTTATATTTTTTTTGCGAGACCCAATTACAGATAGAGACACTCACATACACGAGCGCACACTAACCCCTATAAACACACGTGCGCACGCACATCCTACCTCTCTCAAGACCTTCGAAGAACTGAGTTGGACTGGTAAATCTCGAAATTGATGACACCACAGACGTCTTGGTATTGACGGGCACGTCGCCTACCATTGAAAGAACAACGCCGTTAAATCTAGAAATAAATCTAAAAAAATACAAGCACCCATGTAGATTTAGGGCTTGTACTCAGGTGAGTAGATTCCATCACAAGAAACCCAATTAAATGAGCTACACTCAATGTGCTATTCATTATAAGAATCATTACATCATCATGTTCATCATGCTTATATTTGATTATGATGATGTAATGATTTTTATCCGCAAAATACAATAAGAAAGATAATATCAAAGTTTGTAACAAAGTGTTATAATAAATGAGGCTACGTCAGCAAGTTAACCATCGCTCTATTTGCTTGTCTTATGAGCCGGACTTTTCAGCCGTTCGAACAATATTTTTCTATCACAACAAACCAGTCGGCTTATTATCAGTTGGACTATAAAACTAGCTATAATAGCCCACATGAAGGTCATGCTGATTAATTTGTTGGACCACCACGGTTATTACTAGTAATCTAATTTTGAATTTGCTTCCTAAAAAGTACGCAATATAACGCATATTTTTAGCAAGAAAAGTCGGATTTGTCTACTCTATTGACCAATTTATCGGTTTAGCTCTTTCTTGAAATAAAAATTATACTTGATTCACTCACCCTAAAATATTCAAATTGGTCCAAATCTACCGTTAATGAGCTTTGTCTTCCCCCCCTAGTCTCTCTCTCTATACACAAGTTATGTTTTAAGTTCAATATGTAAGTGGTGGTAGATAACATGATGCGCTATTGTCAGAAAAATATATACACAATTTTATGATTGCTTTTCATGTAATTTGTAACATAAAATTAGCATTAGTTTCTTAAATCCTTTACAATAATTCTGAAAAATCTCAATCTAATTTCAACATATGACACTATGTATATGTTGTAACAAAAAAAATTCACACTAGAGACAGAGTGGAAATAATTGAAAAGTTTAGACTTTATTTGGCTGCATAAAAATACACCTTAATTTATATGGTTTGGTAGGAATTTAAGATGAAATTTAACTTAAATTACATTTCAATCCCTCCAGCATGAGGCATGAAGTAAACTAAGCTAAGCTCAGACAGATAAAGTGGACTGTTTTTTTCTTTGTCTTAAGACTCTATTTAGCATTGCTCAACTTCATTGGTGGAATAATATATTTTGGCTTTAAATCTACAGTAGCTTTACTAAAACTATTTTCATACACTATTGGACAACAACTCTTTGTATAGTAAACAAAAGCTCGTCGGCAAGACTTACAAGCCGACTGATAAGCTAAAACACCGTTGATTTTTTTACAAAGAAAATACTATTGACTTATAAGCTAGAACGGGTTTTTAGTTGAAGCGAACAAGCTCAAAGAATAGGCTGTGAGAGTATAAAGCATGTTGGAGCTGAGAAACTATTTTAAAAGATACTTCCCTTTCCAAATTATAAGCCGCTTTGTTTTTTAATATAAATAAATCAAAGCGACTACTACCTCCGTCGATAATAACCTACTTTCTTTGACTTTTAAAAGGTTGCGTTTGACCATTTGTCTTATTTAAAAAAATTTATATAAATTATAAAATAAATAAGTTATTATTAAAATATCTCTAATGATAAAATAAATCATAACAAGATATATAATATTTATATAAAATTTTTAAATAAATCAAATAGTCAAACATAGTCTTTAAAAAGTCAAGAAAGTAGGTTATTTTAAGATGAAGAGAGTATTTAATAAAAAACTGTTTTTAAACAGCTCGTCTGAGAAATAGTGCCAAACATGTCTAAGACATTGTTTGGATGTTGTAGTATTAATAAACTATAGTTTTAGAGCTAGTGCAAAACCGTGGTTTAAAAAAAAAGAGGTTAAGAGTGGAGGTTCTTAAACTCCAAAAAACTATAGTTTTGACAATATCATACTCCCTCCATCTATTTATCGGAGTCATCTTAGGGTTATGCACAGTGACCAAGAAGGAGTAGCACATAGAGACAGTTGCATTAATTCCACCAGTGAGAGGAGCCGCATGCAGTTGGTTGTATTAATTAGGCCAATGAGAGGAGCTGCATGCGCCTGGGAAGATGTGAAAGACTGTGGTCCCTATCTTAGACGACTCCGATTCTTGGAGAAATATTTTTTGGTAAGATGACTCCGATAAATGGATGGAGGGAGTAGTTTTTAAAACCATAAAATTTATTACACCCAAACACTTCATGGCACTCTAAAACTAAAGTATTTTATAAAATCATAGTATTTTTCTAAAACTTTAAAAATACTTTGTATCAAACAGGGCGTAAGGCTATGTGCACTGGGGCACGGTATCGCATCCGGAAAAGCAGATACCGTGCGCCAGCTCACTTGGGAAGGCTGCAGGGGCGTCCGGGGAGCTATCCTGGGAGCCCGGAAGTACGCCATTTGCAGCGTCTTCCCGGACGTCCGCCACGTGCGGACGTGGCGTGTGGGGCCCGCCGCCCACTACCGCGAGAGAAAGGAGGGACAAGGCTGCAGCGCCCGCCGCCATCGCCGTGGCGGAAAGCCGCCGTGGAAGGGTCGCCGACGACAAGGCAGCGGTTGTTGGGGAGGAGGAACTGAACCGCCAGCCCTCTGCCGCGGCCGCGGGGCCGCCGCTCGCGGGCCAGGGGCTCGCCCAGCCGCGTGCGAGGCTACTGCACCGCCGTGGAGAGGAGAGCCGCTCGCAAGCAGCGCCGACGATAGCCGAGGCCGCGAGGCGCACCGAGGCCCTGCCGCGCCCCGCGCTCCGCCATGGCAGCCGTTCCCGCCCGCCAGCTTTGCCGCCGAGAAGAAGGCCAGCCGCGCGCTGCGCCCGCCCCCGCGAGCTCGTTAAGGCAGGTTGCCGCGTCACCGTCCAGCGCAGGCCGGTCGAAGCCGGGAGCCGGCGCCGCATGCCGCGCCCGCCGTAATGGTTCGTGCCACCGCTTCCGCGCCGTCGCGCGGCCGTCCATCGGCTACCGGGCCAAGCTGCAGCCTGTCAGCGGCCCGAAGCGCCCGAGCCGCCCGCCGCCGAGCGCGCCCATGGCCGGCTGTACCGCTCCAACAGGGCCGCACGCGCGCTCAACTCGCCGAGCACCGCTCCACCGCAGCACTACAAGACGTCATGCCCCAGAGGCGGAGCCGCCCCGGTCGCGCTCACCTCGCAGGCCACGTTGTCAGTGGCCAGGCCGCGGCCTTCGCGCGCGCTCGCCGGAGGGGCCACCAGCGCTGGTGCTCTTCCTTGCCTGTGCTTCGATGGGGACGGGAAGAAAGGAAGAGAGAGAGGGATGGAAACCGGTGGGGATGGGGAAGAAAGGAGAGAGAAGGTTAGTGTATGACATGTGAGACATACTATATAGAGAATGTGATATAAAGGATGGATGAGTGCGGGAAAATTGAATGTAGAGGAGAGAATATCGAAGACTAGACGAAATATTCCCTTTAGAGGATGAATTTAAAGGATGACGAGTGCGGATAGCCTGCGGACACATTTTCGCATTAAACGGGTCAGCACGCAGTTTCCGCGTGCACGAGACATTTCCGCTCCTCGTCTCCTCGCCCGCCTCCGCCTGCCCTGCCCCTGCCTCTCCCATTTCTCGTTGCTGCCTCCCTCCTGCCGCTGCGTGTCAGGGTTTTTCCTTGGCCAGCCGGCGGCGGGGGCGGGGGTAGCGGCGGCGGGACCTCCATCCACCTCCTACGCCTGCTCGTTCATCCTTGCTGCTGCGGCCGAGTCCTGGGCCGCCGTCGCTGGGCACCTGCCGTCGCCGTCCGTCCTTGCAAGTCGCAAGCGGAGGTAATTAATCCCACGCCGCGGTTCGTCGCCGACCGTGGCGATTCGCGTTCCGTTCCTCGACGAATTCCTGTGGAGGCAATTCGCGTTTCTTCTCGGGGGAAAGGCTGGGGGGTCGGGCGGTTGGCCTGGGGCAGGGTAGTAGTAGTAGTACAGGGGGTGGCGGATTGCGTTGGGTACTAGTTTTCTCGTAGATGGATGGGCTTTGCTGCTGCGGCCGGATCTGTGGTCGAAGGATTCCGCACTCCGAATTCCCCAAATCAGGATGAGTTTATGCTGGCCTATTTTTCTGTTCAATTTGATGCAAGCCCGGTGTGGCGGCGTGCCCGGATTTTGCATTGATAGCTATCCTTCTCTTAGCATGTGTTGTAATAGAATAAACCAATTGCATGCTGGCCACTATGTTTGATTTATGTGTTATGACATATTGGGTACCAAGAAACCCTGAATTTGATCATGTATGGTGCAAGCGGTAGAGTCTTACCGCCTGTGACCGGAAGGTCCCAGGTTCGAGCCCCAGCCTCCGCACATTGCACAGTATATGGGTAAGGCTTGGCGCTGACACCCTTCCCCAGACCCCGCACAGAGCGGGAGCTCTCTGCACTGGGTACGTCCTTTTTTTTTTTATGTGGAAGAGTGGTGCCTCAATCTATATGAGCATGGATATGACCATGGAGAAAACTCATTCACAGGACATGTATGAAAACTACATCATCAGTGTAAATTTTTTTTGTTGCAGTATGATGTAATCTGCTGTGCTAACTCAGCCTTTATTGCACTCATTTAGCATATAAGATAATTGTTCCAAATCAGGAATCAGTATTTTGTCACCACTGGCTGTGCTAAGAGTATCTTAGCATATGATGCCCTGAGGAACCAGGGCTTTGGACATCTGTGCTAGTATCCTCTCTATGTTGTTGTTGTTTTTTTTTTTTTTTGGCCAAACCCATCATTCTGCAAATTTCTCGATTTTTACAATTTATATTATGG
The DNA here is from genome assembly GCA_015844335.1 of Chrysopogon serrulatus. Lineage (NCBI taxonomy): Eukaryota > Viridiplantae > Streptophyta > Magnoliopsida > Poales > Poaceae > Chrysopogon > Chrysopogon serrulatus. Next base: position 87,815 of record JADLZL010006950.1, on the reverse strand, counting down.
TCAGTGTAATCAACACCACATTTATGGCCGTATATTGTTTGGTCTGTCAAACCATTTTAGGTGGGATTTGTTAAAATTCTGAGATGCCAGAATGCCAGATACAGGACTGGAAGCACACTTCAGCTCCAGAGTCAGTTTCTAGACATGAAGCATCAATACCAAGAACAAGGCAAAGGTAAAATTGATGATAACATAACATTTTTTTTCTAACATTTTGGGCTATAGAAACTTCTGTTTGCATTACCTTGAGGACATTAGAATCCATATGATTTATCCCGTTGAGATCAATTGAGTGAGGTTCTGCATGTAAAAGCACCAATGAACTATATCTGTTACCTAGCAATTTCCTTTTAAATGTTGATGCCTACAGTTATCTGCTGAGTGACTCATTTTTCCTATCTCATTACCAGAAACATTTTTGAGCTATTAGCGCAGCGGGAGCTCTCACCTCGAACAAAAAACCAAGCAAAAAATCTTTGGACCAAACCTCCAAGACGTGATGCTTGTCCTGTTGAATTAAAATTTTGGGGCACCGATGCTCGGCATGATCTCCTTTCTTGGTAAGTGATCTTTTCTTACCAAAACAAGATGCATATTTACGGATTGTTTTTTATAAAGGCTTAAACTGTTTGCTTTATTTCTAATTCTGATCCATTTTGTAATCCTTTTTTGACCTCTTTTTTACAGGGCTGAATCAGAGTTCTTGCGTTGGTGGATTCCCAAATATTGCCCTCTTTTGCCTACTTCTAAGGCAACTATTGCAGCTGCATTTAGTCCAGATGGGACAGTACTTGCATCCACACAGTAGGTTAATTAACTTGCTTAAGGTATGATCTATAAATACCAAAGAACATATAGACTAACTTTGCTTTATCCCCAGTGGTGACCATACTGTCAAAATAATTGATTGCCAAACTGGGAAATGCTTGAAGGTACTGCTTGGACATCAGCGCACTCCATGGGTGGTACGTGACATAATTCTTATTGTATTTTGTTTCCTTATGTGCTTAAACCACTTCTAAAGAGATACACAAATAGTAATTTGTTCACAATGTTTTTAGTGACCAACAGTTTAAACAATACTAGTTTGTCATCTATGTTTTTATGCTGCATATTTTCTAAATTTATGTTTTTAAAAGAGACATAAGTGCCTCAGATCTGATGTATATTAAGGAAAATAATAACTCACTGCTTGCTGGAAATTGAAAAAACACCATTTGGTGGAGATCGAAAACACACTGCATATTTTCCATTTCACAACAAACTTATTAGTTCCAGGAAGTAAAGTATTATAAACAGAAGCTAGAGATTCATTTCTCAATTTGAAAAGAGGTCACAGACCAATATCATTCTGAGTATCTATGTATTAAGGTGATTTTCTGTTGCAGGTTAGATTCCATCCTCAGCGTTCTGATATTCTTGCTAGTGGAAGTTTGGATTGTGAAGTTCGTCTCTGGGATGCTAAAACATCTCGCTGCACTGCAGTACTGGCCTTCTGTAATCATTCTTGACAAGCCAATTACCATAGATAACTTTTTTTCCCCTATTTATGGGTATTTCTAAAGCAATACGCTTTAATTTTTTATTAACATTTGTTTCACAGATAGGCCAATTGCATCAATTGCATTTCATGCAACAGGGGAGCTTCTGGCAGTTGCATCAGGTCACAAAGTGAGAACTGTGTTGAATTTACTATAGAATCTATATTTACTTGTTTCATCATTAATTGTTAAAATGATATATACTAACATACAAACTAAACATTTTTCCAGTTGTTTATATGGGACTGCAATAACCGATATGAAACTTCAGAAACTCCAATCATACTTAAAACCCGCCGTTCACTGAGAGCTGTGCAGTTTCACCCCCATGGTGCACCATATCTACTTACAGCAGAGGTGGATTTTTGTGTCCAGTATGTCCACATTTTTCCTAGTCTAAAATGGTTTTGATAAAACTCATGGGTAAGTCCATTTACAGGTTCACAACCTTGATTCTGAAGATTCAACGATGACCCCTGCACTTCTGAGCAATTATTCCTTCAGAGACACACCTCTCCTTGGTGGTTCTGGGGTAGATAACTTGATTAGTGAACTATCATACATGCATAATCTTGAGCAGGTTGGTGCTTCATCATCAGTTCCAGTCACTACTGACAGTTTTGATGGGTCAAGGCTACATGATACCTTAGGCCATCATCTGATAACCTCTGTACCCGGTGTTGGGACTGCTGAAGCTCCTGCTATCTCATTAAGTGTTGGTTCAGAACAAACTACATCTTTGCTTGGTGGTGGCACCGAATTACCTTGTACAGTGAAGCTAAGAATATGGCGTCACAACATGAAGAATCCATTGATCGCATTAGGGCCTGAGGCATGCCTCTTGACAATTCCTCATGCTGTACTTTGCAGGTGCCCAATATTCCTTCTTTTCTTCTAAATGTTCTTGTGAATCACCATCACTAGCTAGATCTTTTGCTGCTGCTTCTTAATGTATAATGTATTTGATGCACTACACACAAAAGGCTGAATACTCTTTTTCATGCTAATTCTGAACTTCTACATACTGTTGTTGGCAATCAACTTCTATATGTTTGGTTACACCAGAAAACAGTAGCAGGCTAGCAGCTACAATTTGTACCCTTTGTCTGTATTAGTATAATGAGTTGCACTTTATATCTCTTTGCTAGATTTCTATTGCAGCTGAAGTTGAGACCTACTTTACTTGAAGTTTCTGTTAAATTTTCTGCAGCGAAATGGGTACCCACTTTTCCCCATGTGGGCGATTTTTGGTTGCTTGTGTTGCATGTGTGCTGCCACACAGAGATGGTGACCATGGAAGTCAATTGCATGAACATTATGATTCTACTGGGGCTGGAACATCACCAACACGCCACACACTTCCATCTCGCCAAATTATATATGAGCTTCGGGTTTATTCTCTTGAAGATGCAACGTTAGTTTGCTTGTTGCTATTTTTTCCATCAGATAACCTTTATCTAGCTATTGTTTGCAAATGGACGAATAATAAATATTTTTTCATGCCCATATAGATTTGGAACAGTTCTTGCATCGAGAGCAATAAAGGCTGCTCACTGTTTAACTTCCATCCAGGTTATTTTCCTTGAACTTTGGTTTTCAGGTTGTGCTCTTGTTGTATTTATGAGGCGTGCTTGTTTGAAGAGGCAAATATATGTTCCAATGTATTCCTTTCAGCCTTTCTAGAGCAATTTAGGCAGCTCACTGGCAAACTTCACCCTTGTCCAGTTTAAATTTGCTATCATTCACTCCGGAATCAATCTGTAACTGATACCTTTAGCATTGGAGCAATGCATGATAGATTTTATATTTATATGTTATACATGTGCATGATAGATTTTATATGTTCTACAAATCTGCAGTTCTGATTATTTAATTTTGATGTACGTGTTAGATTTCCGTGTTGTAATATTTTTCATGCACTGCAGTTTTCACCCACATCAGAACACATACTATTGGCATATGGTCGGCAACATAGTTCACTGCTGAGGACCATTTTCATCAATGGGGAGACCAGAGTTCCTATGTACACAGTCTTGGAGGTATATATAGTTGCTCTAAACCACATGTTGTTCACTAACTACTACTAGTGTTTCAAATTATATGTATTTTAGCTTTTCCCTAAGTCTAAATTTGAACAATTGTTTTTCAAAAAAAATGAACATCTGCAACATCGTACCAGTTTTGCATTTATTGGAGCTTGCAAATGTTAATAGATTTTTCTAAAAACTTGGTCAAAGTTAGAGAAGTTTGACTTAGGACAGATGTGATGGGCATAAATTGGTGGGTGGGTGGGTGCATAGATCATAGTCGAAGGAGATTGGAGGGCGAGGGACTGGAGCCTTATGGCGTCCCGTCTGTGCTGTTGGCGGCTAAGGGAAGCAAGGGAAGAAGGGTTGTGCAGCCAAAGGGGGAGGGAGGGCCCCTCCTGCACGCGCTGCTGGGGCAAGGCTTTGGTCAGCCAAGGCCCTCCTCTGGGCCTCACTTGGGGCCGAGGATCAACCCGTGACGTCTCTCCCCCCTTTTCCTGTAAGTGTGTCCTCTCGCTGAATCATTGCCCAAGTGGAGGGTTATGTCGGGGGCAGAAGAGCTCCCGCCGGTATTTCCTTCAGTTTTATGAGTCATCCAACCACCATAGCTGAAAGGAGGTTTTGTTGTGTTCTCTCGAAGGAGATGTTGGAGATGTACTGTAGCGCACCGATGTAGCCATGGAGGTAGAAGTTGTTCGAGGTTGGGGCTGTCTCATTCTGGTAGACCGCCGGTGTTCAATGTGTGTCGATGATGGGACAAGGAATGGCATCTCCCGGTATTAACATCTGCAGAGGCCGTGGAGTTCCGTTGAAGTTGTGTACATAGAATCCATGGAAGCCTTGTGATGGGAGTGCCTGATGTTGATGGTTTTGCACGTCATGGATGCTGGTGCTGTCCCGGTGTAGAATAGTGTAGTTGTCCTGCCTAAAGTTCATCTCCATGTTGCTGAAGTTCCAGCAGATCTGCCCAAGGTTGTCCAACCATGGAGTGCTGAGGTTGACATTTGAGTTTAAGGTCACCAGGAGGGCCTCAACCCTCAATCCCATATGTCTCTGCATCAATGCGAAGAGGGATGTCGATGCAGGCTCTGCGGCAGGTGATCATGTCACCAGTACCAATGACGATGTCAGTGTTGATGTGGTTTTGGCGATGCCTGCTAGTCGGGCGAAAATTTGTGTCGATGATATTATGCGTGGCACTGGTGTCAATGGGGATGTGAACTCCAAGGATGCTTCTAGCCAAGAACATAGTGTCCACCACATACTCCGTGCATCTGTTTGCGGAAGAACGTCATTAGGTTAACACTATTATTCGTTGCAGTAATTTCGAACAGATGTTTGATCTTGTGGCCGCTAGCGAACTGCTCATCGCAGTTGAAGCACAATCCGGCATGGCGGCGATCTGCAATCTCCTCTGGTGTTTGCTGTTTTACTGTGTGCGGCAGTGAAGCAGGAGTAGCAGAAGTTGGTGTAGACGTTGCAATGCTTGATGGGGTTGTTGGTGCTGTATCCCTTGCTTGGACGTTGAGCGTCCTGTAGGTCGAGTAGGGGAAGCCGGTGTCGTGGAGCTGTCGTTTATGACGATGGCTCACCTATCATAAGCCCGTGCCAGATCCATTGCCTTCCTCATGGTTTGAGGATCCTGTAGTTCGACGTCCGTATTGAGCGGTACGGGGGAGACCTGCAGTGTAGATGTTCACCTTTTGGATTTCGTCGAAATTGCCAGCCTGGATCACACGAAAATGGTCGTTGTAGTTGTCGACGGTGCTGGTCTGGTGAAGGTACGTCAATTCGCCCAGGGTTTGCGCCTTGTAAGGGGGCCATAGCGCTCGTTGACATGGCAAGCGAAATGTAGCCCGATCTAGCCCCTTTTTATCCTGGGCCAGACTGATGTACCATTGTTGGGCGCCATCTGTTAGATGAAAAGATGCATACCACACCTTTTTCATGCTCTGGAATCTGTTGGCCTCTGAAGAATTGATCACACTAGTTGGGTCATGATAGGAGGGCTGGGCCGCCTTTGCTGGCCAAGGCCCTCAATTGGGCCTCACTTGTTCTAGCACTTAGGGCCGGGGATCGACCTATGAAAACAAAGCTAAAGTGACCTATAATTTGGAAAACAAAGGGAGTAACTAACAACAACGACAACAAAGAGCCTTTTTGTTAAGCATGTTGATTACTAACTAATAAGTATATGAATGAATAATCTAATATGGAATATCGGTATCTGACTAAACTGCTCTCACAGTACTTATTTATGATTGTTGAAAATAGATGCACTTTATTCACTATAATTTACATTACAGTACAGCCTAGTGGTTTTGGAATCTAAGGTATTAGTATCATTGCTGTTTTCCACTACCATAGGTGTATCGAGTTTCAGACATGGAGCTTGTAAGAGTTCTTCCTAGTGTTGGAGAGGAAGTCAATGTTGCATGTTTTCATCCTTCCCCTGGATCAGGTCTTGTTTATGGGACTAAGGTGAGTAGCAAGTTAATATCAACTACAAAAATGGAATAAATACTAATATTTGCTCTGCTTATGCTTCTGGTGTACCACAGCAAGGGAAGGTTAGGTTTCTTCAGCACTATGGTGCAGTATCCACTCACTGGGGAGAATGTTCATGAGGTATTACTTTGCTACCATTGAAGGCTTGTTCAGAACTATTCCGCATGGGGTTTTGGGTGGGTGGGTAGGGGGTGGGGGGATTGAGGGGATAATTAGTTGTCCAATGGCCATCGGGATTGTTTAATCCAAATGAGCCCAGAGGGTTACAGTATGACATATTTGAATCTTGTCATACTAAACAGAGTGCACTTTGCATTGGATCTTGATTATCCAGGTTCCTTTTATTCCCTGTATGTAGTCTGCAGTGTGAGTTATAAATACAAAATGCCTTTCAGATGTCTAGAGACGACCTTTTAGTTGTCTCACTGTTGCCATTTTGCTGTTTGCAAGGATTGCAGTTTGCTACTTGGCTGGTAAAGTGGTTTGACTTTGTAGTACATTTCGCAGGGTTCAACACTAAACATTTTTTTCTCTCGTTTCTTATAATGTTCAATTGTTCAATAACAAGAAATTAAGCAGGGGTTCAAGGATATGCAGCCAAGCTCTTGTCAGGAGGGTTTGCTTGGATAGCAATAATAATTATTTCAATGACACAAGCATAAGCATACTGAGTTGATCTTAAGCTAGTTAAGGTTAAGGCTAATGACTTTATAGTCTGCTTGTGTTTGCCCAAGCTCATTCTTGCAGTAGCCTTGATCTTTACATCTTTTCCCATACCCTGATAGCTCATTGTTGCAACATGCGCTATTATTGCAATATGCTACTATTGCAGTATAATTTTTGAATTTTAGTTGCTAGCATTGATCCACTTGAGATAACTTTCTGTTTCTTGTATATCATTGCAGATTTAGAGACGTGTGCTATAAATGCAATTCTGGACATATGAACTGAGTCTCTGCATCACATTCTTATGCTGCTGAACCTTATCTTGATTATGGCTTCTGCAACATCTTGGAAGAGGTTCCCTCTGTTCTTGTTTATATGTATTTGTTCTGATGATGCTTGTACATGTAATTTCATTAGTACAATCCAAGACTGACAGTTGCGAGTGGAACACCACTCTGTTTTATATGGAAACAGAATTGTCCCTGGTTCTGGTTGTCACTCACTAAATGATTGGTTGCTATTAGATGCTTTAATTTTTCATACCATACAAGTAGTCAATATTCTATTTTATTCCAATGGCAAGCCTTAGGTTAGATAACATGGTATGGGTTGGAGAAGCATCTCGCTAAGGTTGCCATGCGCCCATGCCATCATGAGTTGAACTGTTCAGTGCACTATTTAAATTCTGTTCTAGTGGTTTATTGTAAACTGTTGTAGAGCTTTAAATAAAAAAAACTAGTGGTATCATTTTCAAATATCTGAATTCAACACAAGGTAATATGTGGTCAAAGGTTAATTGTTGGTTCAAAGACACCTCCAAAATGCCACTTTGTGACCCAAGGGAGTATTAGAAAATATCTTTACTTGCATCTACAATGTTTGGATGTCCAATGCACATTTAGCCTACACCATGCCAACTTTTTAATGATAAACTTTAGTGATAGAGTGGGTTTACGAAGGTTAGTACCGTTAGAGGGGGTTGAATTGTATGCTTCCTTGGTGAAGGTTTGTCAACTGCCAACCCTACACATAAACTAATTTCAATGGTTATTCCTTTGAAATGGTTTTGCTTTTTGCTGAAGGCGATGGTTGGTTGTTATTACAGGAACTCATGCTCAACTGAGATATACTTTCATCTGTCTCCAAGGCTGAGAGGTGCCGAACAGAAAACATCAGACTTCAGCCTCCAATTACTCTGACGTGCAACTCTGTGGAAACCATTGTATCGGCAACGAGGGCTGTTATTCTAGGTGCGGTTAACGTGTGTAAGAAGCCCCCCGTATCTGAGAAAATGGACAAGAAATTGCTGCCTCATCCAGCATGAATGAATCACCAACGATTGTAAACTACTTGTATGAGGATACCCCCAAAGAATACGGTCGCCTGTATGACTATGGATGAGAGCCATATACTGACGCCTGGCCTCGGAAAGATGTGATGCGTGCTTTGCTCGGTTTGATGATAATAAGCTTTTGGAAATTTGTTACCATTCTTGTACACAATGCTGCGATTCCTGCGAATAAATATATTTGATGGAAGGGAGCGGCACCCCAAGCTGCTCTTTTCTTTTAAGGCTAGTCTCAGTGGAGATTTCACAGCTTAATTTTATATACACCTAGATTTTAAAAAGTGCAGAAGAGTTCTATCTCCATAAAACTCTCTTACTCCTTTTCTTAATCAATACTATTCATGTCACTCTATATTTAATGTCTATGAAATTCTATAAAACCCATTAAGATTGGCCTAACGATTGTCTGAGTGAAGCGAGGGAAGGGATAGGCATGCTTTGCTTTATAGAGACCAAGCGAAGCAAGTTACTACCTCTGTCTCTGAAAGGTGCAACTTCTAGAATCCGTGCCAGTCAAATTTTTTTAATTTTGACCAACTTTATAGAAAAAACATCAATATTTATGATATAAAATGAATGTCTTATAAAATACATTGCATAATAAATCTAATGGTACTAATTTGGTACCATGCATCTTAGTATTTTTTTTAAAAAAAATTTAGTCAAAGTTTAAAAAGTTTGACTTAAGGCAACTCTAGAAGTTGCAGTATTCAGAGACAAAGGGAGTAGTTAAGATAGGCAGAGTGGACTATAGTTGACTATAGGTAGAATATTAGCTATGCATGAATTTTGCTAGCACTTTTAAGATCAAACCTATGTTGGGCAAGCTGGTTGCTATTTCCAGAAGCTTGTCTAGCGTAGCTTTGATCTTGGAAGTGCTAGCAAAACGATCAAACCTATGCGACATATTGCTTTGGCTCTTTCAATGTAGTAATGTCCAACATTTTGAGATTTTTTTTGTAAGAAGTGATAGGTGATTGCCAAGAAAATCTTCTCAATTTCAACTGTGTCCATGCTTTGTGTATGTTTAGGTAGTGCCTGGCTGGAAGAGCCGAAGAGGGATAGTCAAGCTGCTGAAAAAAAGACATTGAACATGTTCATAATATTTAAATGACATATAACTATTATGTGACAACATTTCGTGAGTTTAAGATAAAGAAAACTACCATTTACAGAAGCAGAAATTTCAGATGAGTCAATATCAGGAAGGACAACGCGAGTCATATTACACGAGGACTTGAAAAAATCACTACCTAACTCCATTATGGTAAGGTAATTTTCGATACTAGGGAGAGCGAGGCTGCAAATTGCCTCCCCCCCTCACTATACCAAAGTCCATAGCAGTTGCATAATCTTCATCCTCAAGATGCTCAGTACCAGTAAGGGACTGACTAATCCACATCAGCAAAATCAAGCCTTCTCTTGGCTAGTCGTTCGCCATTATCACTTGAAAGGGTATTTATGGCTGGATGCTGCTTCTTCTTGTTTTCAACTGGTATAACAATTTCATTACCTATCAAATTCTCCTTTGCTGAAAAATTGTCAAGTAACACATGCTGGGATGAAGAACCTGGAGCACGATTCGTTTGATAGTTACTCCTCTCCTAAAAATGAGAAGGGGGTAAAGTTAGTCATGGCAATGGAATTAATCTTTTTGAAACTAGCATCGGTTTCATATTGGTGGGCTCAAGTGGATTTATTCAAACGGACCGATTGCCTAGACAAAATTGGCTGGAAGCTAGAAAAAGGGATGTTTTACTATCAAATCTATTTATAATGTTCTAACTGATGATCAATTTGGTTCACAATACAAATGAATTTGGAATACCTGCTAAGATCAAATTTTTCACGTGGTTAATGGAAAATGGAGCTATTTTAAGTAAAGACAATATGATAAGAAGAAACTGAAATTGTAGTCCTGAATGCTGTTCTTGTGATTATCATGATTCAGTTGATCATTTGTTTTTCACATGCTCTATAGTTCGTGTTGTAAGGGCTTTGTATAGCAAAATGTATTGTAGCTAATGACATTCCTACGGACCTTAATCAGCGTTGGACCTGGCTGAAAAGATGGTTCCCTCAAGGGAAGAAAATGTATGTTTGGGGGGTTAGCTACCATTTGTGGGGCAATATGGAGCAATAAACAAAACATGTTTCGATAAGAAACTGATTAAGAATCCTATGACATTCATTTGTCATGCATGTGCGTTAATCAAAATTTTGGACATGGTTATACGTAGAGATGGACAGGAATGCACTTGAAGCTGGAGTGACATTCTGACGTCAAGTGAAGCAGGTTGATGGCAAGTACCATGGAGAAGGATGAGAAGTAGAGATGAAAGACAAAGCAAATAGTGACCGGTGGATATGTCTTTCATATGATGAAGACGACTGATCTTTTGAAGTCTTCTGGTGGAACCTGTTTTTGTTACTCTTGTTCTTCTTTACAGTTAGATGCTTTTGATTTGTTGGTGTTTGGACAGAGGGATTAAAGTACGGTAGCTATTATATCAGAATATTGGAGGGATGTCAGAGGAGGTGTTTAAATAATATTAAAAAACTAATTATAGATTCCGTCAGTAGTGCAGAGACAAATTAATTAAGTATAATTAATCCATCATTAGCATATATTTACTATAGCACAACATTATCAAATCATGGACTAATTAGGCTTAGAAAATTCATCTCGCAAAATATTCGCAAATTATGCAATTAATTATTTTTAGACTATATTTAATACTCCAGTGCATATGTCCAAACATTTGATAGTGTTATTGGCTGTCTTGCGCAAGTGGTTAAGTGTATTTCTATAATCTTTTCTGTCTTCTTAACACTCTTAAAACTCATGTCTCTCGAGTCGGGTAAAAATATCAGTTACTCCTTTCATTCTAAATTATAAGTCATTTTATTTTTTCGAGAGTCAAGTTTGACCAAATTTATATAAAAAATAATAAAATTTATGATAATAAATAAGTGTCATTAGATCCTTTATTGACTATAATATTTTCATAGTACACCTATTTGATGTCATGTTTTTTAATTATTTCTTTAATTTTGGTAAATTTAAAGCTCTCAAAAAAGTGGGAATGGCTTATAACTTAGAATGGAGAAAATATGTTATTATAATTTATATTGTCGTTATTTGGTTTACTATAATAATTATGATAAATTATAATTTTTAGCATCCTGTCACATACATAATAAATTTATTTTTCTACTAAATTTTTCTATTAAAAAAACTCAGCTCGTGGGTCTAAGATTTTGTTGCTTAAGAAGAAAATTTATCACGCAATTCGAGAAAATCTCTGAACTACCCCACCCACATATAGTGGTACATTGCTCATGTGCACCTTAGACCTATGCTTTAGCATGAGGCAGATGAGAATTTTTTTTTACAACATACGTATGTGGGAGAGTTGAACTCTAGGCTGCATTTTAGGCCTATACTTTGGCATGGGATAGATAAAGAAATTTGTTTTTACAACATACATAAGTGATCAATTGAATTTCTAACCGGTACATAAGACAAACTTGAAGGTTTTTTTTTTACAACATAGGGAGGAGAGTTGAACTCCCCGACTAAGACTTCCCACTATGGATGAGCACCAACGGAGCTATTGCTTGTTTATCTAAATTTTACTATAAGTACATTTTAATTGTATTTTAATTGTAGTTGCTATATTTTTCATGTAGCATATCCATGGTTTAACGTTCGTGGAAACGACTCGCGGAGTGGAAGGAAGTTTTTGGTTCGTGGATAATTTTTTTAATAAGCTACTTATTTTATTCTAACAAATTCTAGATGGAATGGTCCGTCCGAAGGAAAGTTGATGTTCTCTCTCAGGCTATATCGAATTTCTGAAACAAAAATCAGAATTTTCTTTTTATGCACAGTAAAAATAATATAATTAAAATATACTTTATTTTTGAAACTGGAATTTTATGCAATTTTTTTTTTTTTTTTTGAGAGTCTGGAATTTTATGCAATTTTGAAATGAAACAAAGACCATTTTGCAATTGTTAGGGTGAGCCGCCCTCCCGGGCTCCAGGAAGTAGCGCATTCGGCATTTGGGGCTGCCACGGTTGACCCAGCATTTTGTTTTTCTTGGTCTCGTTCATGCCACGCCAAAGCCAAACCGACCGAAAGAGCAGCCAGACGACTCGACTCGAGAGGACAGAGGAAGAAGGCGCGAAGAAGACAGAGAGAGAGAGGGATCCACGTCCACGCCGACACCATCACGCCACTCCTCCCACTACTCAGGACAGCGAGCAGATCTCCCTCCACCACCCTGCGCCGACCGCTCTTCCTCTCCGCCGCTCCCCCGCTCCCCCGGTTGGTTTCTTTCCTTCTCTGCGCTCTTCTTCTTTCAGCGCGTCTTTCTTGTTCATGGCGCTTGATGGATGCAGGCGATCTCCTCCGATGGAGGGCTGGTTTTACTGATTCTTTTATATTCCTAAAATGAAAAATCTCGCAGGTGCAGGAAGGATCATGGAGCGCGGGGTTCTGGGCTCCAGGTGCACCGGCGCCGTCCAAATCTTGGGGACGAACACCGGGGCCGCGACGTGAGTGCCCCTCGGTCCCTTTCTCCCCGTGTTATTTGTTTATTTATTTATTTATTTATTTGTGATCGGGTCCAGTCAGGTCTGGGATCGTACCGTGGGACTAACTAATTCGGTTTTTATGATGGTTGGAGTGAAAACGTTGTATGGACTCCTATGGTTAATTAATTAATCAATTTGCCACTGCTCTTGGGGCTGTGAAGCCGTGGGATTCTAGCATTATTTATGATGATTGTTTAGTTTTCCTTTTTTTTTTTCGTTAGTCATCCATTGTTTTCCCACCAGAGCAACCCCCATTTCAGAAATTAGTACTTGAGTAAGATCAATTTCTTTTTGATCCCCAAATCAAGATATGCATAGTACTAGAAGAGTTGAGGGTATCAAATCTGCAGGTGAGATGGCATAATACCATGGGTTTACAAACTGTGTTATTTGGGTTTGTATTTTCTTGAAGAAGGTTCTATGAGACCTACCTCCCCAAAATTGTTATCTGTTATTTGTTGATTATTTTGCAATACACAGAAAACTAAAATTACAAAAATTTAAAAGGATCTTCTGGTATGGATATATGTAAGTTTTAAGTTACAATCAAATATGTTGCTAGCAGTAGACATTTTTATTTGAACCCATAGTAAATCAGGGCATAATGCTGTTTAACACTAAATCCTTCACATCACTAACTTTACGATCTTTTGGGATGTGTTCGAGCTGAGATAGATGATATCTACCCTGGGGATGGACAGATGGAATGGCCTTCGTTTTCAAATTGGTTGATCTGTTCTATTGGCATCCAAGCATACATCATAGGTTTTATATTTGATTGGTTGTTCTATATCGGCAGGTCATGTGGCAAAATAACCTCTACTTTTACTGGTTCTACCAAACATGACCAGAACTTGCATAATAATGTTAAGCCGTTGCAATTGGCAACAAATGGATCCTCTCATTTGGCTTACAGAAGTCCAGTGCTTAAACATCAGTGGAATCTTTCTGCTAGTTCTTCCACTGCAAATGTGGTTGCCACTTTTGATGATGACAAAGGTGTATCTTCCACTGTTGTTGAAGAAAAAATTGGAGTACTGTTATTAAATCTTGGTGGTCCAGAGACCCTCGACGATGTTCAACCATTCTTGTTCAATCTATTTGCTGATCCAGTAAGTGGCCACACCTGTTCACTAATTGTATCTAGCCATTTATCGAGTGCTATCTGATCACTTTGAATGACTGTATGTAACTCCTTAATATTGGCCTACAGAAAAAAAAAAAAAAAAACCTTATTTGTGTGTTTTACCAATTGAGGTTTCCATTTAAACTGTTTTCCTTATTGTTGAATCTTGAATGAGTGCCAACTAAAACAAAAACTTTTGTGGGTCTATGCTATTGACCATAGCAATTTCTAATTTACTAAGACCCCATTAATTATATGAATTTATAAATTCAGAATCCCTCTTTCTTGTATATATACTCAATTTGTTTTCTCAATCTTTACAGTTCAGTTCTAACATTATCATAATTCTTTTCTATTTTTCAGGACATCATTCGACTTCCTAGGCTCTTCAGGTTTCTTCAAAGACCACTGGCCAAACTTATTTCTACTTTTAGAGCTCCTAAGAGTAAAGAAGGGTATGCTTCCATTGGTGGTGGGTCACCACTGAGGAAAATTACAGATGAGCAGGTAAGTTCACAAGGCTGATAGTGTTGTGAAATTATTGTTGCATTTCTTTACTTTTGACCTGTTTTATTGATTGTGGTTTATCAGTTTGTTCAAAACTTGTTAATGTCTGAATTTTTCAAGACACGTTGATAGCAATTCAGTGTAAATCACATTCTCAGTAAAATAACTGATATTTCAGGCAAATGCTTTGAAGATTGCTCTGGACAAGAAAAATTTGAATGCAAATATATATGTTGGGATGCGGTATTGGTATCCTTTCACAGAAGAAGCCATTGATCAGGTAAGTTCTAGTGCCTTGCCTCTGTTGATTTTTCCCTCCTGCTAAATCTTTGTTCCTTCAGTTTCTTTCTTTTATGTCTGATTAGCATTCAATGAGTTTCCAAATACATATCATTCTAGCATCTAGCAGTAAAATCTTATCATCATTCAAAAGACCATAGTAACCTCATCAAGTGGTGTATATAGAGTTATCCCTAATAACTCCTGCTTGTATATGCACTTAAGCACATGATAGCTAATTCCATCTTTGCAACCAGCATTGGTTTAGATGGATCCTTTGTGGCCCCAAAAGATAAAAAAATGTTGTGAGAAATTGACAATGTCAATGACATCACTAGTACAATTGATTATAAATCTTTTACTTTTTTAGTAATGATAATATAGTGAGGGTGGAAGGGTGTATCAGATTTTAAGTAATCTTGGAACTTTAGACTGATATTTTTTATTATTGAGATTTTAGAAGCTAGAATAACATGTGAACTTGGAATGTAGTTATTTTGAATATAATTTTCTTCTATGGACTCAATGTTTGCATTATTCTAGTTGACATTTTTTACCCTAATTTAGGTTTCATATGTTCAATTATTTCACCAAACAGATTTCATAGTTATTCCTTGTTGCCCATACAACTCTTATCTGATGATTAACTATTTCTTGTTTTTTGGTTAATGATAGATTAAGAAGGATAAGATTTCCAAGCTCGTTGTTCTTCCACTCTATCCTCAGTACTCCATATCAACAAGTGGGTCAAGCATTCGTGTTCTCCAAAACATTGTCAGGTAGGATCCCTTCTCCAATGAGACCCTTTTATTTTCTCACACATAGGAGAGCTGCGTATCTTTTATATGAAGAAGAAAAAGAGGGTAAAGAACCCAAACAACACACACAACTACACCCCTAGGAATTGAACATTACATACACATTTTTGAACTCAAGAAACTACCACAACCAACAAAAACACTACTAATCATTTCCTCGCTGCAAGGCCAAAAAGAAAGAAATCCCTTTGGTACCTGCTGGACCCCATAAGTTCATCTCCTTAACTGTCAGCAGCAGCAGGGTTGCTAGGTTGGGCGAGGCACCATCAAACATACCACTTCGAGCATATGAGATCCTATCGGCTTTGATTCTACAAAAACTTGAAATACTAATGTATATGTTTCCACGCAGGGAAGATTCATATTTTGCCCACTTGCCAATTTCCATTATCGAATCATGGTACCAACGTGATGGCTATGTGAAATCAATGGCTGACCTAATTGAAAAAGAGCTATCTGCCTTTTCCAAACCTGAAGAGGTGCCCTACTCGTAATTCTACCTCCATCTTTATTCTACAGTTAGCATGTGATAGCTGGGGATTACTTATTTGATCCACACATTCCAGATTTCACTAAAGCTATTAACTAGCTATACAATTCCTTTCAAAGAGAATTTTATTGGAACTGTGATTTGATGTTGTTATAGGTATCTTTCTCTGGTTAAACTTGACCATATACACAAAATGTGTTAAGAGTAGCTAAATGCAAATTCTATTAATAGATTTATAGCAAAAAATACTTCCATGACACTTTGTTTGTTACCTTTACTAACATATTGGCATGTTCTGACTCCTGATGTCCATGTTAATTTCTGAGTAGCACGAGATATTGTTTTGCTGAAAGCAGCATTGCAGTTGGTTTACAGATAATCATGCAAAAGTTGTGCTGTAATTTCATTATGACAATACTTTTTATTGTTCTGAAAATAAATGGCAGGTTATGATATTCTTCAGTGCACATGGTGTGCCACTTACCTATGTTGAGGATGCTGGAGATCCTTACAGAGATCAGATGGAGGATTGTATTTCTTTGATAATGGGGGAGCTGAGATCCAGAGGAATCTCAAATGATCACACTTTGGCGTATCAGGTATAGGCTATTCAAATTTGATATGTACTTATTTCACTAACAAGTTTAAAGCTGTGTACATTTGTTTAAATGCAAATACGATTGCCTTGTAAGAAAGCTAGAAATGGAAAATGCCAAGTTCATAGAGTTGAGTTACCAGTTCTTTAGTTTTCTTGGCCACAATTTCCTATTGTTAACATTTCTTTTACATGTAGAGTCGGGTCGGGCCAGTTCAATGGCTGAAGCCATATACTGATGAAGTTTTAGTAGAACTTGGTCAAAATGGTGTGAAGAGCCTCCTGGCTGTTCCAGTAAGGTAATCAAGTCTAGCATTTCTGACATCTGGTATTTTTTATTTATTTTTGGTACAAACAAGATAAGCAGCATGTAGCTCTATATAATCTTCATTTCCTTGGGTCTAGTTTACTACATGCACTTCTCATGATACATGCTAGTTCCTCATTTCTGTTTGTATTTATCACACTGGTATCTCCGGCACAATCTTGACCATCTGAAAGCCTTATGAAATATGAATTTAATGTTATAACATGTATGTGCATCTTATGTGTTTGCAAAAGCTTGCATGTTCCATTGTATTAATGAATGGAGAACTTATTTCAAATTATTTTAGAATGAGATGCCTCCCTAAAAGGATCTTTTGCATGGAACTGGTCCATAGAACACAACTACACAATCCGGGAGCTCAGTTTTTACAGTCAATGAATGTCTTGTTGGGGTTTTGCGATATGCTAGTATCAAGTTTACTCTGATGTAATGTAAGCCATTTATGACAAATACAGCTTTGTGAGTGAGCACATCGAGACATTGGAAGAAATAGACATGGAGTACAAGGAGTTGGCTCTAGAATCAGGCATTGAGAACTGGGGCCGGGTTCCTGCTCTTGGATGCACTTCAACTTTCATCTCCGACCTTGCGGATGCTGTTGTTGAAGCCCTGCCCTCTGCCTCAGCACTCACAACCAGAAAGCCTGAAGACAGTGATTCCAACATGGACCTGATGCATTACCTGACCAAGATGTTCTTTGGCTCAATCTTGGCATTTATCCTGCTGTTATCACCAAGACTAGTTTCCGCTTTCCGGAACACCATGCTTTAGGTTAGCTAGGTAGGCAGAAATGTGTGATTGGTAGTTTTCTAAAGCACAAAATTTTGAGACATAATAGAAAAACTGCAAGGAACTTGGTGATTGTAACTAGAGATCCTTTAGGCCACAAGGTGGGAGCTTGCAGTTTCCTGTTTCTGATATGTTTCACAGGAAACATTGGTCTCATAAATGAATCTATGAAAGCACAGAACATTACAGCTCAAAGGTCTTTGTAGGTCCTTTTTATTGGGTAATTTTATTTAGCCCATCAGTAATACTGGAGGCTAGTATAGGCAGCAGCTCTTGCATGAAAATTTCTGGCAGCCGTGCTATACTGCTATTGCTATACTAGTTTTATGACTGCCAAGGTGACTTATTCCTATACATAGGTGATGTAATGCTGATACTCGGTCACTGTTATTCCTATACATAGGTAATGCAATGCTACACTTGTTTTATGCTGGCTCCTCGCCTCTTGACACTTTATATATCACATCATCTACATAATTGTCTACGTCAGTGAACCTCATTATGCACTAACATCCATGGAAGATATTATATCTCTTCATGCAAGCTAATAAGATGTTCCATAATAATGAGCCACATAAAGCCAATAACTGTATATAGGCTGTTCGATTCTTATTATCCCGGATCCCCACAGCAATGCGCGATCATCCTTATTATATATAGTTTGTTACTAACCTAGTGCACTTGAGTGTAGCTAGTTATTTTGTTCCTCTCTTGAATAATAATAACTTGATGTGTTTTTGTTTGCATCCTCCCTCCACTTAAGTTTACTTTGGTTACGCCGAACGCTATTACGAACATACCTGGCACATCTTCCTACAATTATTCACCACCTTTTGGCATGTGTGCCCCATTTGCCATTATCTAGACAAGGTGACTGATGCTCCTAGGTTAATGTCTTCTGAGTTGTTAATAAAAATTGTCGAGGTTAATATGTAGTGAAGTATCAGAATTGAGAAGCAGATTTTGTTGACTGATTGGAGCGCCTAGCTATCTCGCAGAGAGAGGTTTCTCAATGGAGGTCATCTTGACTGCGATTCTGGGTGAAGTTGCCACCAGATCTTTTTCATTCTTGATTGACAAATGCATGGCCGAAGAAACAAGGACAGAAATTGTGGATGAGTTGCTCCAGAGGCTGCAACTGCTGCTGCTTCGTGTCCGTGTCATCCTGGAGGAGGCGGATGGGCGAAGTATCACAGGCCACGCCATGCTGCAGCAACTGAACATCCTGAGGAAGGAGATGTACAGGGGCTACTACGTCCTGGATAGTTTCAGAGGAAACCAAGCCTGCCAAGACGATGCCAAAGGTCAGAACAACGTGAGACCCTCTTTTACCCTCTCCAAATTCAGTCCTGCCAAGCGTCTTTTTATCTCTGCTACTAGTGTTGCTGGCACCAGTGGTACATGCACAACACCATGCGTGAGCGTGAAAGAAGTTCAGCAAGTGTGCAGAAACTTGGGTACCATCATCTTCCATATGAGTGAATTTCTTGCATTTTTTAAGAGCTATCCTCCACGGTACCGCCAACCTTACTTCATGCATCTGATGGTTGGCCTGAGCATGTTTGGCCGTCAAATGGAAATGGAGAGGATCATTAATTTTCTGATGCAAACAGAGCCTTCCATCGGAGAAAGTACAGGGGTTCTACCAATTATTGGTCCAGCAGCTGTTGGGAAGAGCACTCTTGTTGCCCACGTCTACAATAGCGAGAAAGTGCGTGATCATTTTTCTAGAATAGTGTTAGTCACTCACGAAGATGTCAAAGAAGGGCGATTGGCAACTCTGAAGGATGGAGGTCTGACAACAATCTACCAAAACAATCCATTGCACAATGGGAAAGGGAGGTTACTAGTCATCATTGAACTATTAGAGGATGTTGTTGAAGAAGACACATGGAAGAAGTGGTATCTTGCTTCTGCAGCCTGTCTTGAATCAGGAAGCAAAATTGTTATGACGAGTCGATCAAGCAAAATCATAAAATTTGGTACTACACAAGCCCTTGTGTTATCTTTTCTACCCATAGACGCATACTGGTATTTCTTTAAGGTGCTTACGTTTGGGAGCGCAAATCCGGAAGATCAACCAAAGTTGGAATCAGTTGCCCTAGAGATAGCGAGGAACATAAATGGATCGTTCATGGGCGCAAACCTCATCTCTGGCATGCTAAGAAAAGATTTCACTACTCAATATTGGCTACGAGTCCTTGCATACACCAACAGATATCCCTACAATGGTATTATGCAAGAACATAAACCTCACTATTATCGGATAGCAGAACCAAATACTAGTAGTTACTTTGTGATTTATGGCCGGTACCTGACAAACTTTCATCATCACAATGTGGTTCCCAAAATAACTTTGCAAGATGTTCTATCTAGACGTGTTCAATGTCAAAAGAGGTCTGAGGTCCTCGGATGGAAGTCTCACATACCGCCACACAGTAGCTATATTTATAGTTGTGCCATGTTAGAATCAAGTGTCAAGAAGCAGATTCATCGTGCCAATACGGATCAAATCATGAAAAAAGGGTTATAGTGTATTAGAAAAATGCTAGAAGTTCACAAGAATGTTTGGATAAACAAGGATCATCATCTTTTGGCACAATGTTTGGTTAGACAAGGTATCTCTCCAGGTAAGATATCCTGACCTTTGTGACATGTATGGGGGATAGACTGGCGTAGATCTCTATCTCCACACAACCTTTCCCTCGGGCAGAAGTTGATGGATAAGTTGCAAGATATATGTCCACTTACAACCCAGTAAAAATGATGAGGTGAGCTGGGACTTGGATAATTCCAAAATGTACACAACAATATCACTATATAGGTTATTGACCGTGATGGTTGGGTTTGCAATAGAATTTCTCCCAATATATTTTTTAGAGCACGCTTAGCGCGCATGTGTTTCAACAAGATGGGAGACCAGTTTTATTTGTAGACCAAATTAAAACCATATTGTAGATTACGTACAGGACCTTAAATTTTCTAGACTGGATTGAGAAATATCTGTTTGGATGAGTTGTAAAGGAAATAGTTTTACAATTGTATCGGTCTAATCCATCTGAAAAAAAATTGACATGATGAGAGTTGAGACCATACAAAAAAACATGCACGTCAAGCCTGCGTGGAGGCAAAAAGATCGAGCCGCCAAGGTCCTCAAACCATAGCTTCCTCGCCGTCTTCCGGTCGGACTGCCTGATAAGCTCGCAGTATCATGACCGTGCTATACCACTTCAGTTCAACAAGGAAGGAAAGTACTCCTAGTAGTAGGCTAGTAGCCAATGTGGTGTTCTTCCAGGTTCTCAAGATAGAATTGCTCTAAGCAAACTATCCAGCCATTTCACCCAAACAGCTCATGTCACCTTGCCCCGCGTGCCCGCAATGGACCCTTTAATTGGGTCGACCCATCAATTTTGGACTGCCCTGTCCACAATGTACACCAGCTTAATTACTACAGTTCATGTATTCAAGTAATAAAGATCATGCGATACTTTATTCTCTTTGGATTTTTTGTAGTAAAGGATGGATCATAGGTTCTAAGAAGATAAATGACTAGGAAACACATCTTTTGCCAGATCAATACCTTAATTTCCCTTTACAATACAGACAAACCTAAACGTGTCATGATAGCCGATGTTATCTACCATAAGGAACTCATAGGTCCTAGGTAGTAGCATGGAACGAACTATTACCATGCATTGCTAACATACATCTAAGCCAAGAGTAGAATATGTATCATTAGAATTTACATCCAAATGATGAGTGCTCAATGAAATCTTACTGTCTAGAACTGACATACGTTGAGGTCCTGAAACGACCCGATTTTCCACAAAGGGACGTTGAGGTTCTGAAACGACCCGATTTCCCACAAAGGGAAAATCCACACAGTCGAAGTGTAATACGACCTTTTAAATCATATTACCCATATTCCAGTCGATAATCAAATCCATACATCGATAATAAAGTGCAAATAGAAAGGTTTATAATAACTTATTACAACGCCAACAGGCGTGAATCACAGAGTAGCATCAACTGGAACAACTTGAGGGTGCGGAAGCAACTTCTATCCAACGACTTTAGCGTAGCGACGAAACCCCTAACCATCGAATCCTTCGGAGTTGTAAGCCTCCTCAGAACCTGCATGCTAAAGTATCAGTACGATATGTACTGTGTCATGTCTGAGGCGCACCTTCAGGCGCCGTCGTGATGCCACGCTATGCCACCGTGAGTGGCTAATTCGAAAATTAGGATCTCTAGTTTCCTTTTTGCATGTCTAAATTATAGGGGTGATTGGTTGGGCCGATGGCCATATATATACCATGTAACAACCTGGGAACAAATTAAGCAAGATCAATTATCCTAAAGTTGCTCTTCTTCCTCTAACCTCTCAAGGTTTCATCTCACGGTGAAGGTCCTGGCGCGTCAGCTGTGTAATATAAGTATCAAGGCGCTTGACAACCCGTATATCCGTTTCTTCCTCCGCCCGCCGCCACCAACACGCCCGTATCCACACACCATCCATCCATTCCATCTTCCTCCTGCCTCCTCCACCAATCCCATCCACCACCATGACATCCAATGCCGAGATCATGGAGATGCTGAAGACCATGAACGGAGATGAGGACCCTCAAGTCCGACATGGCCGCCATGAAGGACAAGGCAGCGACCAACCCGGCGACCACGGGCCGGGACCGGCCACCGCGACTCGAATTCTCTCCAAGACCCAAGAAGGGATTTTCCCGCTCGACCGGATCTATCTCACAACACGGGGGCATACTTCCGAAAACCATGACTCATCCCCCTATCTAGTGAAGCAGGTCCTGCCGTGACAAAGGTCCATAACCTCCCGGTTCGGGCCGACAAGTCGGTATATGTATCAATCGATCAACCATGACCAGTCTTCACCGAGGTTTTACATACCCACAAGATTAGCCATCCTGAGTCATGACCTCCTAGGGCTCCTCCGGTCGGGTCAGCGATGCAAAGGAAGGAACAATCCCCCGACCGCTTGGCTAGCCTAGAACGATACCATCCTACCACTTCTACCTCAACGGCGTCGAGATCACGAGGATCCAGCCCGATCGGCGGAGGACCCTCGGGCAGTGGCCGGCATGCCGATCTGCGAGGGCACCACCACCCTCGTCGCACCGGCTCCAACAAGGGTAGGACGCGCGCCGCGTCGTGCGGGCCTGCCGATCAACCACGCCCGCGCCTCCGCGACCCACGGTGGCCAATGGCAGAACTCATCCCGCCCCGGTCATCATCGGGGCGATCCTTCTCCATCCCTCTCGTCATGCCTCTTGCTTAACCTAGCAACCCGCACCACAGGCCGCGTGGTGTGGGACCAAGTCGGCCGCAGTCTCCTTCCCGCACCATACCGGTCGGACGTCCCTTCCCCACCTTAGGGGCGATGGAGGAGCTGGCTGCACTCGCCGAGGTGGCCCGAGCCGAATGCCAAGAGATTCATCGCCCTGAGTTTGAGTCTACCCCCCGTAAGGTCCTTACCAGGATTAACCAAGCTATGCTGACATCTTCTCCAACAAACTTGATTTTACGACTACACCACAGGGCCGCCTTCCCCATCCCGTCGTCGACGAACTACTTGATGAGCTCACGGTTTCACCAAAAGCGGACCTCCGCTCCGGCTATCACCAAGTCCGGATGCGGCCGGCTGATGTGCACAAGACGGCGTTCCACCCACGGCGGCTTCTATGAGTTCATCTCCGTTCGGGTTATGCAACGCCCCCATGCCCGCGTTCAAGCACTCATGAATGGCGTGCTCCGACCATTCCTCCGGCGGTTCGTCCTTGTCTTTTTGATGATATACTGATTCTGAGCTTGGACAGATCACTTGCGGCACATTCGCGCCCCCCTCGCCGAACTTCATCGCCATGTCCTCCCGTCAAGCGCTCCAAATGCATTTTTGGGTCCCCTTCGTGGCGTATCACACTCACATCATCTCCAAGGTGTGGCCATGGACCCGTTTTCACGGCCGGGCGGTCCCTCGGTTGGCGGTGCGTGGCTTCTTGGGCCTCATGATACTACCGCAGTCACTACACGGCAAAATTGCATATCAAGAAGGAGGGCTTCCTCCAAGCAGCCCTTCAGGCGCTCAAGGCTCCACGCATCACATCAAGATATAACCAAACTCTTCATCGTAGAGATCAAAATAGTCCGAATCATGCCTATGTCATTGGGCTGGTGCTAGCCGTTAGGCCGTACTCACCCGAGATAATTCCTCCTCGACCAGCAATCAAGATACCGTACACCATTGGGTGGGCCACTTTTCGGTGGAATACAAGCCGGCAACACCCCTTGGCGCTGTCCGCGCATACAACACCCGGCGCCCGGGATCCGACCAAAGCATCCATTACTTTATGGTTACACATGGTGGCCTAGGATCATCCCGCCCGGACTCCCGTTCTTGCGCCAGTGGTGGCGGCTACGCCGAAGGGGCGGCCATGAAGAATGCACTCTCCATCGACTCCGCCGAGACTTCTACTTCCCGCCATGCGGTGTGGTCAAGACTTTGTTCGCGCTTGGCACTTTGCCCGGCGCAACAAGTCCGAACACCTGCACCCCGAGGCCTGCTCCCACTGCCACGTTCCCGTTCCCATCACATCGGCTTGGATTTTGTCGAGGCGCCGCCCCTAAATCGGTGATCCTCCAAACGGTCGACGGTTTAGCAAATATGCTCATTTTATCCCATTGGCTCACCCCTACGGTCGCGTCCATGGGATTCCTCGGTCCTTGGTGTCGGACGACACAAAGTTCAAATTTTGAATGACATACGCGTTCCACCCGCAATCGATGGCCAAACGGAGGCGAAAGGTCATCGTCATGTACCTCCAATGTATAGATCAATCGTCGCTCAAGGACACTTTTTCAAGGTGGTCTATGGCGGGGACCCCCCATCCGCTCTTATGAACCAGCGAGACCGGGTGGAGGCCGTTTGGCCGCCCGCGATCCTAGCGGAAATTTGGCAGGCTCAAAGAAGTTACGAATTTCCAATGCCGTATTGTATCCACCCCTGAAAAGAAAACAGCCATTTGCAAACCACCTTCTGACGCTCCGTCCCCCAGCCTCGGTTCATCGTCCTCCTCTTCCGGGCTATCCATCATGGGGCGGTGGCTCCGGAACCTGAGCGTTCGATGCCATGACGTCCTGTTCGTCAAGTGATGATCTGGAAAGGGGGTCCATGGTGGTGCGACATGGGAGGATGTTGAAGATTTTCAAGCCAAGTTCCCCAATTTCAGCTCGAGGACGAGCTGGGTCGCCGGGGAGAGATGTCATGTCGGGGGCGCACCTTCAGATGCCGACTTTGGCCGCCGCGCCAAGGAGTGCCACCGTGAGTGGCTAATTCCAGAAAAAATTAGGATCTCTAGTTTCCTTTTGCATGTCTAAATTATAGGGGTGATTGGTTGGGCCGATGGCCATATATATACCATGTAACAACCTGGGAACAAATTAAGCAAGATCAATTATCCTAAAGTTGCTCTTCTTCCTCTAACCTCTCAAGCCACCTTGGGTGAGATTCATCTCACGGTGAAGGTCCTGAGCGCGACTACGAGCTTTGGCCGGTTGGGCGTCAAGGCGCTTGACATACTGACTACATTTCCACCCTATGCTTTGCTATGCTTTGTGGAACTGGATGCAATGAGGTTATGTCAAAAGAACCTATATTTGGCTGTGGTTTTCTATGCAATATCAGTCATGTGTAATATAAGTATGTATATAGTTTAAGTTTAACATCGTATCCACACACCATCCATCCATCCATCCCATACCACCCATCCACCTCATCCACCACATCTCATCTCACTCGTGTCGACAGGCCAACTCCCACTCGGCCTGTCTCAACGGTCCTTGACCGGATCTATCTCACAACACGGGGGAGAAAATGACTCATCCCCTATCTAGTGAAGCAGGTCCCAGGAAAGGTCCATAGCCGACAAGTCGGTATATGTATCAATCGATCAACCATGACACTGTGTAGAGGTTTACATACCCACAAGATTAGCCATCCTCGGAGTCATGACCTCCTAGGCAGAATCCCGGCTGCTTGCTAGCCTAGAACGATACCATCCTACCACTCAGCCCTGGGTCACCCCGAGAACCGCACACGCCGAGGCTGGGGAGGCAGCACCGGCCCAACAAGTGGTACTTGCCGACTCGAACGGTACAGGAACTTCCGGCATCTATACCGCCCTCCCTATCACCTCGCAACCTAGCAGTAATGGCACCGCTCTACCAAGTAGTCCCGCCGTCTCCCTTCCCATTAGGGAGCGAGTGGGAATGTAAGAGATTCCTGATGAGTTTGAGTACTAGTAAGTCCTTAGGATTGACCAAGCTAGACATCTTCATCAGGTTTACCATTTTACGTGCCACCACAGCACCCCTATCCTGGGCTCCACGACTCAACAGGCTCACACTCAGGATCCCACCTCACACATCACATCACATATACCCACCACAGGTATTCATCTCATAGGATGCCCAGGTCACATCACACGGTAAAACTCGCCTCAAGCTCGTCACATATTCTAGCTCGGTCGACACAACCCTCACCCTCCACTCACCCAAGACACACACAACACACTCACCATCCATTAGGTTTAGGTTGGCACCACATGCCTTAGTCATATATATAACAGTTTCCACCACGCATCACATCAAGATATAAAGCGTAGTAGAGATCAAAATAGTAATCATGATAGCGTGCGCGTGTCTAGCCTAACAGCGGGTGAGCAGGGGTGAGGTTGCGTCAAGATAATGGCAATCAAGAAGTACTATCATGCAACCCTAATCAGGTGATAGCAATAGTAATTAAAGCACTAGCAGTACTACTCATTTACAATGCGTAATAGGATCTACGAGAAGTGGGTGGAATGTGGCACCTTCAGAACGGTCGTCTCCCAATTCCTCGTTGTAGTCACGATCGTACTCGTCACGTTCCTCCTCTGACTCTGAAACGATACAAAAACGGTCGCGTTAGCGACGCCTATAGAGGACACAAAGAACAAATGAACTACGAAAAGATCATGACTCCAATGTATAGAGCTCAATTTTAGATGAATTTAGAAATTTGGTTCACCAAATTTGGAGCTCGTATGAAGAAGTTACGAATTTCTGAAGTTTATTGTATATTCTGAAAAAGAAAAACAGCCATTTAATCTGGGATTGACACGTGTCAGCAGCTGGTTGGCTCACTGTGCAGGGCTGACATCAGCATGACGTCAGTGTGATGTCAGCAGAGGGTCCATGGTGGGCCAGAGAGGGCCTGGCGGGCCGGTCTTGTGCCGGGTCGGCCTGCCACGTGTCGGCGCAACAGCGTGCCACATCGGCAAGTGGGGCTGGGCTAGGGCTGTGTCTATAGCGCTGTGGGGTGCACGTTGGACCGGCTGCTGTTAGCCTGCCTATACACCGCAGGCGTGGTGCATGGTGAACCAGGTCCTCCCTTCCTCTCTCTCACTGGGCTACGTGGACCGGGTGCATGGTGCACAACTACTTCTCTTCTTCTCCCTTTCCTTCTGTTCTGGTCGACGCGACGGTGCTCCCGTCGACGGCGAGCCTATGCATGAGGCGACGGTGATGGCTCACGGTTTTGTCTAGCACGCGTAACGGCATCAGAGGCACGTGGAGAGCACAGTGGGGTCGTTACGGCCGGCAGCGAGGCATCCGGTGAAGCTGCCCACGGCGACGGCGGCTCGGTGCGTCGGCGCACGGTGATAGCACGGTTGCGGGCATCGCCGGGCTAAATTGGCGGCGTAGAAGTGTAATTGGCGGTGTAGGGTAGTCACAAAGCTTGTCGGCGACGTTGGTTAGGCACGGCGGGGCACCTGGTGAGGCGGCTCGCGGCGGTGGTGGCCCAACCGTGACGGTGTGCGACGATCCCATGGCTAGAGGTCTCTCCAGATTCAATTGGTGACGCGGGAAGTCATTTGGGGTCCTATGGCAGTCGTTGGACTCGCCGCCGATGACCATAGGGCACGGCGGCGACGTTGGGTGGGTCAATGGTTGCGGCGGAGCTCCGGCGGTGCGGTGCTCACGCGGCCAAGCGGCTGCGGTGGTGTTCAGGTCTCGTTTTAGGTGTTGCTCGACTCAAGATGTCTCGGCGGAGCTCGGTAGCCTATCGGTTCGGGCGAGACAGCTGGTGTGGCTCGGAACAGCGGCGGCAAGATGGCGCTCGGCGGTGGTGTCATCGCGCTCTGGAGCGCGACCACGGCGGCGAGGTCCCGGTCAAGTGGCTCGGCTAGGGCTTTTCCATGTGCGAGCGTGCGCACGAAGTGCACCACGACATGGCGGGCTAGGTTCTAGAATCGGTTTGGCAGCGGGGGTCTGATATCGGCCGGAACAGTGGGCTCGCCGTGGCGTGTCGTGATCATGGCGGCGGCATGGTGGTCGGAGCTTCCTGTGCTAGGGCCGTCGATCCGTTTGGCTTGGATAGTCAGTGCGTGAGCGTGCATGTGTCCAGAGCCGGTGCGGCTCAGGCCTACACGTTCCCGGCGAGGAACGGAATTGGCCGGGGCAGGGCGAGGTTGGAAAAACAGCGGTGATGCTCACCTCGGTCTCAAGGAAGAAGGCTAGTGGGGCAGTGTAGAGTCGAAGCTGTGGCGAGGTGGTGTGGAGCCGTGCCGAGTTGCAGCGTCGATGTAGCCGTACGGGTCGTCGTCCACAGCTCTGCGGCGGCGCTCGGCGGACTCCGGCGGCTCCTTCTCCCCTCCTTGCTGCTCGTCCCTCTCTCTCGGTCCGGTGTGCTCTGGTGAATGCCACAGCGTGGTGGCGAATGGCTGGGATGCCTTAGAGGCGCTGGCGTGGCTACTTATAGGCAGGCGGGTCTCATGGCTCTCGGCGGACGGCGATCACGCCACTGGGGGTGATCATGCGGCTGGGAGCGGCTCTGGTGGTTGCCCTCGAGCTCGTGCGGGCCCCAATTGGTAGACAGTGGCGCCAATTTTACCTTCGCGACCAAGGAAGCAAGGGGCAGGCAGGCAGGGCACGGCAGCGGCAATCGGCGTCGGCGTGCGTGCGTGAGGGGTCCAGTGGTCACGCGATTTGCGTGCCCGTGGGTCCCGCGGGTCAGTGAGGGCAAGGATGGGGCAGTGCACACGGCGTGGGTGCCAGCGCAGCTCGGTGGGAGCGTGCAGCGTGGCGTGTCGTGGAGCGGAGCGTCGGCGCGGGAGAAGGAAGAAGAACAGGGCACTGATGAGGAATTGATCAAGACCAACATGACCATTGGAAGCAAGACTCTAGCTATAGCTTTCTTCGTCGCCGATGTCCAAGGTAGCTATAATTTGATACTTGGGCGTGATTGGATTCATGCCAACCGCTGTGTCCCGTCTAGCTTGCATCAGTGTGTCATTCAGTGGATCGGCGACGAGATTGAGGTGGTACACGCGGATTCATCGGCCTATGTCGCTACGGCCGATGCTCCTTCGCTCAGGGGGCATGATGGTATTGCCGTTCTTTCTGGTAGAGATCTTTCTGATTTTCAATTTATTAGCGTCACTAAAGAAGGATTTGTACCTGTCTCATTGAAACCAATTGATAATCGGCTCAATATCATCATGTAATTAGTAATGTTTAACGTCGGCCAAACCGTTGGAAAAGGTTGGTCGGGTGGCTTTATTGGCTAGGCTGACGTTTACAAGAGAAGGTTTAAATTTATATCTGCTGGAGACATTGGAAGGTGAACGTCTCTCTAGAGCAATTGACGGAAGATATTTGAAACAATATTTTCCAAGTGTTTGGCAAGAAGCCTAACAGCCTTCCAAGCAATGGCCGATACATGTATCGCCTTTAGAACAAAAATGGTCGATGTATACATCGCCCTTAGTCGCTAGATAGACGATGAGTTAGTCATCGTTGCTATTTGGTTTTTATTTTATTTACAGGTTCATCTAAAGTTTCACCTAAAAACAGGGGGGCATATGTTGACGATAAAAAATGACCGAAAATATAAGTTAACTTTTAAGTAAAGTTTCTGCTGAGTATATAAGAACAAGAATATATTGAGAATATTATTTGGAGGCTTCAGCAGGAAAGGAGGAGAATAGCATGGTTGCTCTTGTCAAGTCAGCCTGGCTGATCCATAATCCGGCCGAGCCGGTTGCCTGTGTTCCTACATTGCTGGTACTAGTATACTGCCAACGTTGTGCTGCTACTACTGGCTAGCAAGGTACTACTAGCTAGCAAGTTGCACTACTACATTTGCATGTTGACATTGATGGCTAGCTAGCCTACTACTCTACTGCTACATGCTGCTGTTGTCTTTTCTAAGTGTCAAGCTAGTCACTAAGCAAGCCAAAGCCTGCTACCGTGCTGCTGTTGGCTGACAAAGCTGCTAGCTAATTGCTTTGCTGCCTGTTATTGCTGCCTGCATACACGCCCAAGTCGGCTCAGCCGATTGGAGGACCGGCCAAGCTGCCTGCTGCGCCGGTATTCCTGTGCGTGGTGTTGCACAGCCGGCCTAGCCGGTTTGGGGCCCGGCTAGGCCGGATTCCCTGTTTTCATCTTGTTTGAAATTGCTGGTGCCCGTAAAATCCGGCTTAGCCGGTTTGGTTTGTCTGTCCAATTCGACTAGAACTCGTTTTTGGATCGAGATTTGAATGAGATTTTTGATAGGAAACTTAGAGATTGCGATCTGACGTTGTTTCCTATTGGAATAAGACCACCCCCTCTATATATATATGAGAGGATCACGGCTGATTGAAGGATCCAACACTTAATCATCAAAAAACACATCTACTCAAACTTTTACCCTACTTTCTCTCTACTTTGCTGTTCGTCACGTCTCCCGGCGAGATTTGGTGGCATCCTAGGCGGCCTTGCTGGTCCTAGGAGAACCTTCGCGTGCATCCCTCTGACGGGTCTTCCCGAGGGGTGTTCCGGAGCCTCACCGGCGAAGAACGTGCCCTAAATCAGTCCTACCGGTCTTTAGATCGGTTCGATCGATTCCGCTGAATTCTTCCCGCGTTTTAGGTTGGTTTGCAACCTCTTGGGCGTGCTAGCCCCTGCTGGTGTGTTGCCTAGATCAATTCTAGCGTCAACACACTTTTTGGCGACTCCACTGGGGAAGATTGGTTCGGCTCTACAGCCGATCTTTCTAACCTAGCCAATTCGTTAGTTCCGATCTATCATTATTGTGCCTTCATTACCATTGCGTCTGGCCTAAAAGGCCGATAGCATCTGGTCTTGATCTTCTCTTTCAGGATGTGGAGTAATAATAGTAACAGCAGGTTTACCGGGCCGATGGGTGAAGAGGTCTTCATCAAGCCAACAACCTTAGCGGAACTAAAGGCACGAGGTATTACTGAAGATTCTCCTCTGTTCCATACTTTTACTAAACTCATAGACAAATTAGATGATTTAGAGGAAAGAATGTTTGGTGCTCCTGTTGCTTCTTCGCATCAAAGTGCATACACTAGTGAGTCGGCCCTGGCATATAGTCAACCTCAATATGAGAGGCCGTCTCGCTTCTTTTTTGATCAATATGGCAGGCTTGTTTATAGTAACCAATCAGAACTGCTGGTGATCCATCAAGGGCAACAAAGTAGGGCTTTCACCGGTGCTCAGCCGGCTAAGCCGACTCTAGGGTCGGCTAAGCCGGTTAATGCCCCAGAGTCGGCTAGGTCAGCCCCAAAGCTGACTAGGCTGGCTGCCCTGTCTTCTGCAGCGCTAGCACCACTAGAGTCGGCTAAGCCGACTGAAAAGTCAGCTAAGCCAACTGCTCCTGCCCTTGTTGTTGATTTTGGAGGGATTAGTACTATTCTTCCTACTGCTATATACACACCCAATTCGGTTCATACTTCTCAAACTGATGACGGGGCAGCAGCGCCGTATGCTTCATTGCCTCATGTTACAGTGTTGTCTGACTCTCCAAAGCCACCGAGCATGGCCCGACTGCCTAAGGCTTTATGTGATGCCTCTCTAACCGATTCACAAACATTAATCGGTTTGTATTTGAAAGGAAAAGCAGCAAAGTTGGACATGCAAGCTACACATGATGGAGAAATACAACCTTTACCTTGCAATAAGACATTTTTCATGGCTAAAACTCTAGAGTTAAAAAATCCGGCCGTCTTGATTCGGCTAGAGCAAGCCAATTCTACTATTGGAAAAAATGTAATAATCGGTGAGCCCAGAGAACCTAAGAATGGGAAGAAAGTCTTAGATCGTGAGGTGGTGCTAGAAAAGTCCAGTGATAATCGGGAAAGTCTCAAAATCACTATCAAATCTTCTGGACTCGGGGGGCAAGCCCAAGCTCCCGTGGACAAAGAAAAATCAGTCACTAGAGCTATTGTTCGGAAGGAGTTAACTAGGCCGACTTTAAAAGTCAGCCAAACTGATTCTAGTGCTGGTAAGCAACGAAAATCAGTAAGACCGATTTCTCAAATCGGTCAAGCTAGTTGCAAACAAAAAACGCAGCACACATGTAAAGATGGAGTGTGGGTTCCTCATTCATTAATACATCAAATTCCTCTTCATCTAAAGATGTCTACTGGTTTAACTCATAGTGGGCAACGTTGTAGCCCTTATAGCCGATTGAGCCATAGCCAATCGAGTTTCAACAAGGCAAGACCGATTAAGTCAATTTTGGGTAAACCAACTAATCTGGTCCAACAAAAGAGCAAGGTACCAGTAGAGCAAGCACATGTGTTAAGGGACAAGGTAGCTCCAGCCAATTCCATGAAAAAGGCCGATGAGCAAACAGTTGCCAAGATCAGTTCCGCAGGTGTACCAATCAAGGAATTTGAAGGACCGATTGTCATGGACAATCTGGACCAATCTGGTGCGGAGAAGAGATCAGAGGGCATTGTCACTAACGATCATGAAATTCAGAATAGCGTATCGGCCTTCAAGAATATCGATTCAATTTGGTGCCCTTCAGGTTTATCGAGAACACAAAGGCGCAAACTCCAGTGAGCTATCGACCTTAAATAAAATGGCCGATGTATACATCGCTCTTAGACCTTTTTAATGTTGAAAAGCCGATGGATGGGCATCGTTGCTATTCGGCTTTGACTCGTGTTTTCAGGTTCATTCACAATTCACCTAAAAATAGGGGGCATATGTTGACACTCAAAAAATGTCCCAAGGTGAATCAGTGGCATCTCCAACAAGTTGTACATGTGACAATTATGTTGGTGGCCAAACAGAGCGATGAAACAACGAGAGATCGCATGAGAAGACGGTGAGCCATGGCGAGCCAAGGCTAGTCGGTCTAGCCGGGTTCCCTACCCGGCTTAGCCGGTTCATACTCTGGCCGGTTCCCAAACCGGCTCAGCTGGGTGGGGAGCCCGGCTAAGCCGGTTCATACTCTGGCTGGCCCTCAAACCGGCTTAGCCGGGTCTAGGAGCCGGCTTAGCCGGTTCGTACCCTGGCCAGCCCCAAACCGGCTTAGCCGGATCCCTAATCCGGCTAAGCCGGGTCCTCTTTAAAGTGACGTGGTAGTCGGCCAAGGGGTTGCCCACGCCCATGGAAACTGGCTAAGCCGGGTCGCTGAGCCGCCTTAGCCAGTTCGCCTGTATTCCGAGGAGACTTCATCTCCAACTCGGATTTTGATCTATTTTTATATTTGAAATACAAAAACGAAAGCGAAAATAGTAAAACCGGACACGAAAACGAATGCAAACTTATGAAATATTGAGAATTTTGAAAACAAACCAACTCAATCAGATTTATGTCAAACACGGTAGATATACGAAAACTCAATAGAAATACCGAC
Organism: Chrysopogon serrulatus; assembly: GCA_015844335.1. Taxonomy (NCBI): domain Eukaryota; kingdom Viridiplantae; phylum Streptophyta; class Magnoliopsida; order Poales; family Poaceae; genus Chrysopogon; species Chrysopogon serrulatus. The sequence continues at coordinate 54,467 of JADLZL010006950.1, read as the reverse complement.
CGATAGGACCAAATGCATGGCTAAGTATATGCATGATCAAGTTGAAGTGCATATAATAATTAATAAGTTTATGGTGAAAGAAGATGAGGCTAGCACCGTCTATATAAAAGAGGACAGCTAGCCACCACTAGGAAGAACGCAGCTACATGGTAAGTAGCCTGTAATTAGGCTGTATAACATGTACAGTTAGCCAAATTTAGTTTAAACTGAATTTTAAATTTAAAATATTTCAAATTAAAAGTAGAAAAGTAGAAAAGAATTAAAAAATATCTAAATTGTTTTCTACTTTACATTTAAAATATGAAACATATGAATATACGAAAGCGAAAACGGTAAAGCCGGACAAGAAAATACAGATTTGATCGGATTAAATATAGAAAATGATGTGATTCGCTTCGCAATATTTCAATTCTATTTTCATCCTTAATTATGGAGCAACACTCTCAACTTCTCGATCGATCCTCAAGTTTTTTTTGACACTGATCGGTTCAATGTTACCATAGACAATGTTATCATAGTCCATAGTTGAAGGGCAGGTACATTATTACACATCACTAGTCTCATAAATCGTCTTATGTAGTGCCACGTAAAATGATTTTTGCTGACATGGAACAGAGAGAAAGAAGAGAGAGAGTGAAGTCGTTGCCGGGTGAAACAACGGGCTCGTCCACGATTTTTTCGTTGGATGAGACAACTCCTTTGCCGTTGTATGCTCCCGTCGTTGTTTCGTGAAGCATATTTTTCTCTTCCCAGGATCCACTACACCAAATCTCCTTTCTTTCTCGTCTATGGCACCAGGTCTTGCACCATCGTGACCTTCCAAACATCGGCAAATAAGCACTTGAACGTGCTGCATGCACCGACAGCCAGGCAGATCTTTAACGTAGTGCATATTTTTATTTATTAAACTATGTCTATGCGTGGCATACATAAGCTGCAAAGTTAAGATTTGTAAGCGATCACAACTTTCATTTGACACATCATAATTTTAGGAAGCATGAGTAATAGTGAGACGACTTAAAAAATAGTCTATTGTAGAGGTAGTCTATTAGATCGTCTCAAGATTACTTAGGAAGATATGAGATCGTCTATTAGACAGCATCAATGTACTTGCCCTAACCCCGCGTTTGCCTCTTTTGTCAACTTTGCATTGTCGCCCTCCCGTGGCACCTTTTTTTTTTTTTTTTTTTTTTTTTTTTTTTCTATAATTGGTCAAAGCAAGAGCAATGGTGCAAATTGACATTGTAAAGTTGAAAAAAGTGGGCAGTTGAAGATCAAAGTTAAGGCAGAACTGCAAATGGCCAATGATTTATCATAAGGGCGTTAGGAAGCTGAAATTGCTCATGAGATTACACAACCTTAACAGCAGCCAAACCAGCAACCGTTTCATCCCATATCTTTAGCAACCACCGGACAAATTGTAATGAACCCAGTCTGCTTGTACTCAATCTCGGTGGTTCACCGGACAAATTGTAATGAACCCAGTCTGCTTGTACTCAATCTCGGTGGTTCACAGATAACTGGGAGATTAAACTATATATAAAATATAGGAACCAGGTGCCAGAAGCTGTTTCTGGAGTCACCATGGATGGACGGACATGATGAGTTGCTGCCATCTTTAGAAGAATGTACCCTCCGGGGGCTGTACTAGCTTGCGGTTCTGTGGGGATGCCATCTCCTTTTTGAGATGGGTTAGGATGTATTCCATAGTGTACTCGCGCTGCCAGTTCCCCAGAACACTGAACTTCTTCGGGTCAACCTACATGACCTCAACCAAATAGATATAGCAAAATCAGAGAAGGTATTCCAAACATCAAACCTGAAACTTGTTTTCTGCACCAACCATAACCACACAAAGACAGAAAGAGGTTACCACTCCAGTTTCATGATTAACGCATGCCAAGTTTATTCTTGAATGAAATCGAACAGATGGTGGCTTCTCAGGGTAGTCCTTGTCGCAGAACAACTTCAGCTGGTAGATGCGACCCTCATGGACAGTCTTGACATATCAAAGGAAGAAAAGAGAATCAGAAACTCACATAAACTGAAATCAGCAATACAAATGTACGAAAGTGAAACTTCATCAGGGAAAAAACGTGCAGCTATACTGCAGGTCCCATGTAAATTCAAGGGAGTTGAAAGGCAATATAGTGTTTTTGATCAGAGAAGTCACATGTATATCATGCACGCATTGTTACTTTTGTCACTGCTTTCCCACTGAACAAGAACTAAGATAAGCATCACCATTCAATTAAGAAAACCAACCAGTGACCAACACATCAGGATTGTTTACATACTAAACAACAAAGTAAGAAACCAGGTTCACGGTATTTCCCGGACCACAACAGTAGCTAGTTACCAGTCCAAACTTCGGTTGGAATTTACTGTACTACTAGAAAATTTTGATTGACATGTTTCACCAACACCAATTACTTCACAAATAATGTAAAACAACAAAAAGGTGGCTTCAAGATCTTGGAAAAATTTGCATCAGGGTTTTTTTACACTGGTTTACAGTGAGGAAATGGCAAAATATAGATAGATTTAGTAAAGAACTATAATCTCACATTATGTGGGCCAATAATAGTGCCAGTCCATGATCGCATGTAGATATCATCTGCATCATCCATTCCATAGCTCACTGTCCCATCTCCAATGCCCTTCTCTCCACGCTCAAGCTCTTCCAGGAGCCTGAAGTTCCGAGGAACTGTAGCCAGTTTACATATTAATCAACACATAAGAAGTGATTCAATATATTCTGATCAGTAATATAGAGGGCACTTGTTCCCACTGAAAATAAAGGATTGCTCTGGTTGAACAAATGATAAGCTAAAAAGTTAGGCTAGAATATACATTCTATTTATGCAACTTGTCAATATAATTGCTAAACTTGGACAAGAAAAAAAAAAGGCATAACAGGCTCATTGACATTGTTCTGTCAATGGAAAGTACAAAGTAGGCCAGTTACTAGTTTATTGTGACATAGAAGAGAAATGCATACATGCATAGAGCTTTTGCTAAGCAGCACTTAACATGAGACAACAACTGAAGAACCAATAGCTTCATCAGAAATATAAAATGAGGATATTTAGTATGAAGAACTCATTAACTATGCAGTTTTTTGCAATATTTTTTTTAAAAAACAAGTACTTAACACATTGTAACTCAGGACAACCAATTGTGTCAACATCTGATACCAGGTGACTTGCGAGTTGTAATGACTGTACGCTACACCCAGAAACAAAAGCAACAATAGAGGGCCACAACAGTCTCAATGAGCTCCTATGTTCAAAGCCTCAAATGTGCATATATACAATGTGCAAGATGCAGGCCGAATCAGATTTTTCCTTTCTATACGTGGCTGTGCCACATGACTGTACTAACAAATCCTGGTGATGCAAGGAATCACATGACTGTTCATTGCCAAGAACAGGTGCAGCGAAGTGACCATCTTTGCAGAACTAAGATGGCAGAACAAAGATGCAGAACATGACTGGCAATACGCTTTGCGGCCCGTGCAGCATAAGCCAACTGCGCATACCTTGCACCACTAGACTCCGCTGTGGAGGCACCTAGTGCCATTATGATTACCTGCTCGGCCAAAACCAAAAGCAAAGCATCAGCGCATACATGGATCCGATCCAATATGTGTCATGTGCTACACCTTTCTGGCTCCTCCAAATCAATTCCACACATGAACCGATTCAATCAGACGGCAATCCTACCGCCGGCACACGGGATCAACTAGTACCCATCGACAAGCGCGTCGCTGCCGCCTGATCATCAATCACCCGAAACAGAAATTCCCCACATCTATTATATCCCCAAGTGCGCATATTCCCGTCCATCCACGGAGCAATAGACGCCAGATGCAAAAGAAATACCGCAATACCGTCTCCCGCTAACTAAAAGATCATACATACGTGATCCAATCGCTCGATTCCTGGCGACTAGGAAAGAAAGATCACGGGTATAAACATAGCTCGGGCGAAGGAGGAAAAAAAAAAAAAAAAAAAAAAAGGCGCGTGTAGGAAGGAGGAAGACTGCTCACCGACGACGCCGGATCCGGCGGCCGAGCTTCCCGGCGTCATAGCTGACCCGCCGATCGATCAAGGGGGTGTGGGCGAGGCCGAGAGAGAGAGATGGCGTTGGGTTTGGGGTTTCGCTCGCTCGGCTTCGGCGAAGAAGGGGAAAGTTCCACACGAACCCTGCCTGGCTCTTTCAGGGCCGCTGGAGAATGGAATGGAATGGAATGCAGTTTGTTTCAGGACGGGGGCGGCTAACCTCCATCTGATAGGAAATCAACCACTCGGAATGGACGTGACCCCGACCTGCATAAAAATCAAATCAAAATCGTCGGCTCGCGAATCAGATTCCGAGGCCAACCGGAATCTTTGATTCTATACTAGGTACGCCTTGCGTACAAAAATCGTACTCCAATATAGTTTGTTTTTCCTCAATTATATCAACTTCAAGTTTATAATAAATAAATCTATACACAGAAGTCAATACTAAATAAATACAGTAAACTAAGTATGAAATACATTTTTATTGGAGATGATATTATTTTTTTTTGTAAACTTAGAAAACTTTGACGTATGCTTTTGTTCAGATACATAGAGGTATAGAGCTAATTTTTAGTCATATTTGTTAACCAAACGTCTATAGGTCGGTTACCTCTCTCTAAAAAGAAGAAACAAGAAAAGAAAGAGAAGAAAGGTAGAACGAGAAATCCATGCCGAGACCAAGTTGGTAGGAGAAGATGAAGCTCATTACCTCTCCTCCTCCAACATAAGAGAGCTCAAGAAATCTTTCATTTCTTTCTCAAGTATAAATTCCAACTTTAATTCATGATTTCATCTTGCATGTGATGAGAATTGGGCGTAGCTCAGCTGATTGGTTTTCTTGTGGTGGAACATATATCCACCTGGGTTCAAGTTCCAGACTTGACACGGGTGCTCACATTTCTTAAGTTTATTCTAGGATTGCTAGGCGATAGTGCCCATCGACAACAAGACGCCTATGTTAACTTCGTCAATCTCGAGGTTTGTCGATCCAACTTTGTTCTTCGAAGGTGTTTATAGGAGTAGGGTGTATGTATGTGCGTTCATAGGGGTCTATAACTGGGTCTCGTAAAAAAAGATGAAGAAGGTTGATATTGCCAAATCCATCTTAAGTATAAGCTCCACAAATCTCATGACCATCTCATAGTTCTCTATAATTTACATTTATGTTTAATGCAACGAATTTCAATTTCCTTCTCCCCACCCCCCTCATAGGGGATGCAACAAGGCCAAAGACTACGAGCTTTAGCTTAGTAGCTCAAGGTCACCAACTCACCACAACTAAGTGCACCAGTCGATCTCCTCTTCTAGGTTTTCATCACCCTGCAATCATATTTTTCTTAATCCTATACATTGCACTAACTTATTTTTCTTAATCCTATACCTTGCACTAACTTCTCCATGTGTGTGACTAAACCTTAGTCTACATAATACCAACATTCCACCTAGACACTCCTAAATGATCACTAAACACTCTAAGTAATTGTCAAGATTAATTGCCTTCCCCTCTTAAGTAGATTACCTAAGTAAGTAGTCTTCTATTGACTACCATTAGTTAGATAAAAAAATAATTGGTCATCTTGTCACACCACCCATATGATGTACTACACTAACCTTCATACAAGTATCACACAGATGGAAATGATCGTTACAACATACAACAGGTTCACATCACATTAAAAGTAGCACATTAGGTCTACAACAGGTTGTTTCAAACTTAAGTCATTGTTACACTATCACCAAAGAGTACACTAGCAGAAGTCTTTGTAAAAACAACATAAGTTTGAGATAAATGCATGGATGTGTGCCACTCTTATGCATCTACGCGACACTGCATCTTTTACCACTTTTGTTCCTCATCAGAGGACTCAAGCGCATAGAAGAAATCATAGGTAGGGTAGAAGTACCTATGAGACTTAAACAATAACTAGGCGAGTACTTAAATGTACTTAGCACGACTTATCCCATATAATACAAGGATTATGCATTTGGTTGATTGGTCATTAGCAAGGACTGCGCATAAAAGGCGTTTTATACAAGAATAAAACTATGACCCTAACCATTAAGTGAGCATAACATGTTTAAGCGAATGTATAAGCAAGTAGCAATTGGAGCTGGATCTTCCACGGGCGTGATACTGATCCTTGGCCGCGTGGGCGTCAGCATCGGGTTCGACAACCAGAGCGCGTGCCGGTGTACCTGCAGTTGGAGATGGCGCCGGCGCGGGTGCGCGGCATGCTCAACAACGGCTTCCAGTTGATGATCAACTACGGCATGGCCAGGCGAACGAGTCTGTGGCTCGGTGGTAAGCCACTCGGTTGGAGGGCTGCCCACCCGGGTTCGATCCCCAGCGGGGACGAATTTCGGGTGTCGCACCTGGGATTTTTCTCAAAATAAATTTGCAGGTCCCATGCGCTCCGGTGCTTTTCCCGGTGTTCCGCTTCGTCGCGACGTGCTGGGCTTTGGGCGCGTAGAGGGTTTTATCTGGTCTGCGTCTGGGAGGGGTGTGCGTGTGTGTGAGGTGTGCGTGAGGTGTTGTGTCCAGATGTAGAACATGATACTACACTTGTACTAGTTAAGGGACTCAAAAAAAAAAAAAACTACGGCATGGCCAGGATCAGCGGCGGCTGGGGCTGGTGCTTCCGGCCGTCCGGGCCGCCACCCACCATCACCGTCGGCTCCGGCCCTCTTCCTCCCGGACACGCCCAACTCCCTCCTGGAGCGCGGCCGGCTCGAGGATGCTTTGGTGCGTGCGCGGCACCGACGCGGATTTCGTACCCCAGGGGCTACGTACCCATCCGAATCGCGGGCCATCCACCTGTGCTTTAAGATTTGCGGGGCCAGTAATGATGGCAACCATTTCGTCCGGGATTAGCTGACGTGGACAAACGTGATAACTAGCGCACGGAGGTCTTGTGTACCCGAAGCGAAATTTTCCTGGGATGTTGCCTCGGATGCTCTGTCGACTTGTCAAATCATAAGAACAGTACCAGTGGCTATGCCTCTGCATCGTCAGGGGGCCGCTTGGAATCTACCGCCGGGCTTTCTTATTTGTGTGGAATACAATATGTAACACGGAAAAGTCTGTCGGTTCGCGTCCACCGCGTTTGTGCACAATCTCGTGGATGCGACACAACATCGTCGGGCTTGTTTGGTTTGGCAGGAGCTTGCATAGTTTGGCATCATTCCGACTCGTTCTGTTCGGCGGTATATATCGCCCGCCAGATTGCGACCTTCGATCACAGTTCACAATATAATTACTGGTATATGAATAGAAATAACATCAACCAATACAGGGTTCATGTCTCGATGACATAGAATGTATCAGCTGCGCATCGAAACAACGACGAGCGCCCCCATGGCCGCGCGAGGGCGTGGCATGCGACGCATCACTTTCTAACAGCGACGATCAACATCACTATCATGAGCAGGATCATCAGCGCCCCCTGTAGACAAAGGACCTTAAGCCAGAACAACGCCTCGGAACAAGTCTTGGCCCCACGCTCCTCCGCTCGGATCGCTCCTCCGAGCTCAGGCGCCTTCTGTCCGCGACCAACTTCCCCGCCGGAATCGTCGTGGCTCCTCAACCTAGACACCTCGCTCTGATCTCCATTTGATTTTGCCGTCTTGAGCTTTCTTCCTAGCAGCAACCTCTCGTAGTCATCCTGGAAGTAGTACTCGCTGCAGCTTGACTTACCCTGCAGTTTGCGGTCATGTGCAGCGTGCTTCATGTATGCGCGTGTGCGGTGCTCGATCATTCGAGCAGAAAAAACGTCTTACTTTAATTCCATAAACATGGTAACTAAATCATGTGCAGAGATCCAGCGCTCGTGCTTCACCTTGTACCGGTTCCTTGGGCACTTGAAAAACCTGCGGCCCACGTTCTTGCTCTCCTTGTTCGTAACCATGAAAGCCACCATCTTGACGTCCCCGCACTTTGGGCACGGCACGAGCGGCAGGTTCGTCAGGGGATCTAGCTCGTAGATCTCCGAGTCGGCCACGGACCCCTCCGCTGGTGGCAGTGAAATCTCGGTACTTCCGGCCATCCCTCCTTGGTGCCTGCGCCAGGATCAAATCAAAGCAAATAAAAGTGGAGCAGCCGTATGACATGGTCAATGTGTGTTATCCGAAACAGGCCAGCGGTAGTAGCATGAGTGTTATCCGAGAAACTTACCCCAGATCTGGTTCGCGTAGATCGGCCTTCGTACGGTTACCACCGAGCTCCGTGCAAAACCGAGCGGTGGCTCCGGGCTCTTTCCGGGGGAGAGTGGTGGGGGGGGTGGGGTGGGGCGGCGCTAGTGGCGGGCGGGCGGCTGGCGGTGGCGGGCGGGGCGTGCGGGTGGGGGGGCCGGTCACACTGCGCTCTTCGCTACCTCAGTGCCGACACTGCGTAAGCCGGTCCAGCCGCGGAAGCCGAAGCACCCCCGGGCCCTGTTGGTCTTAGCACCGGCCCGCCGGTAGGGGATCGAGCCGTTCAGTGGGGCCCGCGAGAACCTATGGATCCTTCTAGCTCCAGCCTCCGGTGCCAGTATGGATAAGGACGGGCACCCACGTATTTTTTGCTAAGGCCCCTCCCCCCCTTTCTTCCCCACCGCGCCACACTAAAGTTACTCCTCCGAACAGACGGAACCGGTCCCCCGGGGCTACAGATCCGGCGGCGCCTGCGGGAAAGAAGGTCCCAATCACCCAAGCAACGCAGCAGGTAATCTTCCATTTACTGTCAATGCTTCGTATTCCATGGATCGTCCCTATACGAACACACTAAGCGATGCTTTTTCCACGTTTCTCGCTTCACAACGTAGCCGACTCCAGATCTGCGCGTGTAGAATCCTATATACACCTGTGCTCCCCGATAGCTTTATACAAATATACATCGCGCCACCCCACCACGCTTGCATCCTCCCTTTCCGTACTAGGTGGGCGCCCTGTTTTTTTATTCGGCGGGAAATTTAATACCCCCTTGACTTAATGCTTAATCGCAACAATGTAGGTTAGGGGCGTGATGCAACCTGGTTCGGAGTCTGCGGTGCTTGTGTGGCCACTCCATCTGCTTGGAGCCCTCTATGCGGACCTTGTTTCTGAGCAGGAGGGCCAGGGCGGCTTCTACATCGAGCATACCGCCCAGGGCCAGCACGGCGAAAGGGGTGATAAACTCACTGTCCGGTTCAACTGCAAATCGCCCCTGCTCCATGGTCGCCGCGTGCGAATAGAAGTTAGCGGCGACAGGGCCATTGGGGGGTTTGCTCCAGAGCGCACAGTGACGCTCGCGGTCATGGAGGCTTTGAGGACAAAATACAACATCTTCAGTTCAGATTACAGTTACGCGCTCATATCAGAAAAAAGAGCATTGTTTCAATCTAATGGCAGATCGGCTCAGTGAATGCATTGCAGCATACTATGACCTGGACAATGCTGTTCGGGGCATCCATGCCGCAGCTACCCAACTGTATGGGTTTGTTTCCAATTGGCTAACTACCAACGAATCAACAGTTCCAGCGGCAACCATAGAACTCGTTCGCCCCATCGGTGCATGGATCGAATCCTGTGCAAGTGCACTCGGCAATGACGTGAAAGCCACGACAGGCGTGGTTGCAGCACTCGCAGCGAGGGAGCATCCTCCCGAATCACTTGTGCGTCTCGACCAGACTGCACCTATGCCTATGGTAATCCAGTTCTCCTCATTGAATTAGCATGTTTCTTTTGTTGGTGATTATTCCCAGCAATGTTCGCACCACACACACAAAATTCCTATATATGACAACTCATTCAACTTGCAGAGGGTTGATTGGGAGGCGTCATTCCATATACTCTACAAAGAGTTCGACGCTGTGATGATGCACAAGGGAGCCACTGTTTCCCCAATACAGGTGAGCCGTATGCCAGATGGTGCCTACAGAGCTGCATTTGAGTTATCCATGGATCCCTACCAGTTCACAGGCAAGCCCGGGCGCACCGCACCAGCTGCGAAAGCTAAGCTCGTCTTCTCTGCTCTGAAATATTTTGATACTGTACACTCCTGCAAAGCTGTAGACATCAACTATGATGTTAAGGAACACATCATATCCCGCATAAACCAATTCAACCACAGAATCGAACTTGTCTGGAGCTGCGGGAACCACATCGCCACTATTGGTTCATCGATCCATTCCCAGTTCCTAAGCATGAAAACGGATATGACACCTGCCCTCCCAACTGCTGCTCAATCCGATGAAGTTTGTTTCAGAATCAATGAGTGTGCGGCTACCATAGCTGATCTTGCAGAGCAGCTCGAAGCGGCTATGACTAGGCTCTCCGAATGTAAGGTACACTATTGCCCAGCTACTTGTCAGGCTTCGTTATTTCAACGCCGTCTCCACTTCCACAAACTGCACTCAATCCCGTTCGTTTCCTTGTATTCCAAAACAGGTCAGCAGGGAAGAACTGGAGGCGGCGCAGCTCGGACCTGCTTGATCAACTCCAGTCCATGATGCGCCCGGCTGAATCTCTTATGTAGTTGGTCACTAGATTATCCATATGAACCGCGTGCTTGATTGTAGACACTTTATTCCATCTGAACAGACTTACCGTTCTGTGCTGTCATCACTGGACCTCGCGTGACGGTCTTGTGGGTAAACTTTAGCGGACACCAATCAGCTATGGACATTTGCGTCAAGTGTTCTGCTTAATCCACCACTGTCTGTGCCTCTCTGGGCTGCTCGGTGGCATCTAACTGTATCCGTCGAGTATATTGTTCTCGCCCTGCCATCCGACTACAAACACGCGATCATATTTGTACCCCACCAGCTTCTCTAAATTTCATAACACAGCTATCTTCGATGTGAGTGTGTGCCGTATCGCTGCATCCAGAACACGGCAACACCTTAGTCACATCTTCGAGAACTACGTTACCAGCGACGCCATTTCACCCAGTGCTCGACTCTACAACGCCCGTGCTCTCAGGTGACAATACAATCTACCCAATGACGTGGCTCTCCACAATGCTCCACCCTGCACGCGTACAGAACATAGCTGTGCCGGCCTGTGCGCTGGCAGAAGACGATCCCGGTGCACGGCGCACAGATGCACTTATCACACATGGAGAGTCCGTGAAAACTATTCTAGTGACATAAACCTACTCATTACAGAAGCTTATTAGTGCACCCCCGCCGCCCAACGCCTACTCACGCCCCTTCCTTCTTGCCTAGCACCGCCATTACATCGGCCAGTGCGCGCGTCTTGCCGTTCTTCGGATACTCCTCGTCCGTGCTCTCCTTGCCCTGCCTCTTCTGCTGATCCTTCCAAGCAGCAAGGCTGGAACTGCTGGGGCGACCCTTCTTCGTAGGTCTATCCGGACAACTGATACATGGTGTGTCAACCTGAGATGACCTGGATCTGTGGATCTCTGCACCAATAACCCCACCATCGATGGCGTTCGCTTCTGCAGCCGCACGCTCCACCGGTTTAGAGGCGGATCGCCTGCATATCGAACCCATCGCCTCCATTGCTTGGCAGAAAGCTTCCTCGCTGATTTCTTCGGATCCGTATGCCAGCTGAATAGCACGGTCCAGGAGGGTCCTCCTCTTTAGGAAATCTGATGTGGCCATAGACAATGCAGGGCTCACCTTGCCATCCAGCTGTTCTTCTGTCTCGTCCTGGGACCTCAACCACCGTGAGTTTATGTTGTTCTTGGGGATCTCCATCGTGTCAAGGTGGACTAGAACCTGCAAAGTATCTCAAATCGGGCAAACAAAATCCCACGTATAAGATTGCATCAATCTGCATGACGCGAATTTAAAGCACCGTCTGGTAGTGGGTTACCTTCAGGGAGTGCCTACACAGCATGCCCATATGCTCGTACAATCCGCACTGGCATGTGATCTTGTCTCTAGGGACATACGACAGTTTGTAGCGAATCTGGTCAGGTTTGCCGTCGTAAAGGGAGTGCCCAACTTCATAAATCCCATCGCTCCCCCTGCTCGTAATCGAGTACCCACCAGACAGGTAAAGCTCGTTGTAGAACTTCTCATACAGCTTGCGCGTGTATATAGCTTCGGCATGTCTTTCGATGGGTACCCCCACGCGGCTCTTCCTGCGCATCTGAAAACAATTCGGAAACCAGCGCATTATACACTACCGATCAGGTGCCGTAACTCGCAAATCAAAACGGTAATAACATTGTTAAAAAAACCCTGCCATCTTCAAGTACCTGTCTCGTGCAGTGCACCTCCTTAGCCTCCTCATCTTTCCTATCCAATTGAAACTCATTAAACTTCCTGACAAACATGTGCATCGGAGCAGCTCTTTGTATGAATTGCTTGAGCATGTGGTTCGCGCTCTCACTCCTCTGTGTACTTGTCATGCCAGCACAAAAAATATCCATGAAATATGGCTTCGTCCACATCGCTCTAAACTTATATATCCGATGCATAAATGGGTTATTTTCAATGTTGTACGTTTGCATTAGTTGCCTCCACTTCCTCTCAAACCTTGTGATAACTGTTTCTTCAGTCACAAGTTTATTGAAGTCTTTTTTGAAATTACTCTTCTTGCAGTAGACAGGGCCAACCTTTTGCTTAATCTTCCTAAGGACATGCCATCGGCACCACCGATGCTTAGTGTTCCTGTAGGTTGACTTAATGGCAGCAGCCATGGCTTGGCACTGATCTGCACCACCATCAAAACAAGGTGTAAGCAAGATGTATACGTCGGCAAACACCATACATAGACAACAAACACTGTTCCATGTTTGCGCCAAAAACCCTTACCTGTTAAAATTGTCACTGGTTCCTTCCCACCCATGATGTCACTGAACTTTTTGAAGGCCCACTCAAAGTCTTCAGTCTTCTCAGATCCAAGAAGAACGCCGCCAAAAACAATCGACTGGAAGTGATTATTGACCCCAATGAACAGTCCAAAGGGCATGTTGTATAAGTTGGTCCGATACGTCGTGTCAAATGTAACAACGTCACCAAATTTCGCATAATCTGCCCTGTTCTTGCCCGTGCACCATAACATGGATTTTATCTTACCCCCTTCATCGACACAGAAACTTACTTCCATATTCCCATCTTCCTTTCTCATCGTCTCGAGCAGGCTCATAGTTTTCCCTATGTCATCCTTAATGTTTTCTTGAGCAATCCTAGCACATAGGTACCGCACGGACTCTTTTCTGACAGCTTGCACCCCATCTGATCCATGGACACCCAGGATGCTGCACACCCGGCCTATTGAGACGTTGTTTGCACGTAGCTTAACGACAAAATCCTTTGTCATTGGGTCAATCTCACTATGCGATGGCCACTGTTTGTTCTGTCCATACGTCACAGAACACGGGTGATTGTGTCCAGTCACGACCCGGCTGATGACCCATCCATGATCACTGGTGCGGTGCAACCTGACCATAGCTTTGCACCCCGTCCTGATTGTTGCACCGCGCGCGTTCGGGCAAGCACCCTGCACCACCATCAAAGATTCATCGTCAGCATGCTCACTCCAACCGACGCCACGCACATACGTCGGGCCGGCAACAAACCAAAAAATTGACAAGAAGCGTCGAAATATGAAAATTTACCTCGCACGAACACACAAGATCTTGCCTGGTGGTGTAATTGTTGTCATTGGTTCGACTGCGCCCTCTCCGAATACCAAATCCCATTTCCCATGAATACAAATTGTAAAAGTCTTTGGCTTCTTTAACCGAGTTAAACTCCATTCCAACGACGGGCAGAAACACCGGCTCCCCCGTGCGGCTCGCAGACGTTCGTATTGCCTGCGTCACTGCAGTTTCCTCCAATGGCGAGACCCTGCAATCTGGGCCGTATTTCGCCCACTTCCTAGTACCGCCCATGGGGAACTGAATGTCAGATAACATTTAGTTACTACAACTAAATCAAAACTACAAAACTACAGAAACAGGGAGCCTCTCCGTGCAGTAACAAGCCACCATACTAGCATAGCGCCTCTGTCTTCTCTGCCGCAGGCACTGCACAATATGCGCGCGCCGCTCACCTTCGGATATTGTATCAATAAACTACGTACTCATGTGCAGCGTTTATAGCAAACAGCGCCTCCCTCCCCCCCTCCCACCCGCCCGCCTCCCCCCCCTCCCGATCTCTTTGCGAACGCAAAAACCTCAAGCAACAAAAAAAAAAGAAAAAGAAACAGAGCACCCCCCTCCCTCTAGAACACCTGCTCAAAATCGATGAAGCATGCAACAGCGTGATCGTGAGCTACCTCTTTAGCGGACGCCTTGCTTCAAGCAAATCCTCGAACCGCCTCTCCAGCGCGGATCCTGCACCCCCTTGAGTACCTTTGATAGGAATGCTGCACCTTGTTACTCTTTCCTCCATCTCCATCGCTCCGCCAATCCCGGCTGCCGACGTAGTTCCGACGACTCCTGGTTCGCCCGACACAACCTCCGGCACCGCCGTCACCACCCCCGCGCGCTCTTCAGTCCCCATTGTCTGCACACCGGAGATGGCGGCTTGTTGATCGCACGGGATCAGACGTTTTGCTGGGCCGCCGGAGGGAGGTGGGGGCTGGGGCCGGGGTGGCCGGGGTTAAATTTTGAACTGACAACGCGGGTGCAGCCTCTGCACCGCCTGGGTAAATTGCTACGTACACACATATCACTTGTCATCACCCCGCTTTCGCCGTGATAAACAGCGTCATTACGCTTGCAAGTAATGACTTCCTACAACCTCATGCACACGCGTCGCTCATCCTCGTAGCCGTCTCAGCAGATCTCAGCCGTCCAAAGGTATGGGTACCTATCACCTGGGGTACCAAATCATTCGCGTGCGCGGCACCGATGACGTGTCCGCCGAGTACGACGACCTGGTGGCGGCCAGCGAGGCGTCAAGGCCGTGGCGCGACATCCTGCGCCGCCGGCACCGCCCGCAGCTGGTGATCGGCGTGGCGACGATCCCGACGGGGTACGCCGCGGCAGCTGGGGTGGTGATGTGCGCCTACTTGGTTGGTGATGGCTGGTGCTCGTGAGTGACCCTCGCCGTGGCGCAGGCCTTCTTGTCCATGCTGTGCCGGCTCAAGTTCGTGCTCTTCTTCTTCTTCGCCGCCTGCTTCGTCGTCATGACACTCTTCTCGCCTTCTTCCAGCAGGAGAGTAGGAGACCAAGTCACTAAGGGCGTGCCCATCGAGGACATGGCCGGCGTCTGGTACTGGAAGTGGTTCGTCAACGACGACGATCGATGATGCGGTCACAGACATCGAGATAGGCTGTGCCGGCGAGGCAAAGAACTAGCATGCTGTTCACTGACAGTATCACATAGACACTTGACACACTAGACTACGAGATAGTTACTGCATGTTTCGTATAGACAAGGCTTCCACGCCCTTGAGCCTTCTCCTGTGAAAAGACCACTGTGCAAAGAACGCCTGAATTTATTTCTTTGACCCTATTCCCGCCATTTCAGATGGCTTTCAAAATGACATTGAATCTATCTATAACTCCTATAATCTTAACCCCCACTAAGCAATTCTCCGGCTTCTCATTGGTCGAAACTGCAAAAGTGATGTCAGCTGACATCATCAAAAGAGTTACGTACCTCCACTAAGGCACATTTATCTCCCACTAGCGGTTTTTTTTTTGAAATAGAAAAAAAGTCGTAGCACCTAAATCAAGTATTGTAATTAAAATCCAATTGCATCATAGTATTCCTCGCAATAAACTCTTCAAAACAAGACCCCTCATGGATATATTTCGATAATTTAAACCGTTTCTAAGCAAACACCCGTTTGTAAGCAAAAATCTAGCAAAACTACATATCATATGGATTACATATGGTCCTCTGAAACATGCATAATTTTATGAATGAAAACTCCTAGAATTTTAGGAGGGAGATGACCCTCAGGTATAGTAGGGGTGGGGGTTCGGGTAGATAAGATTTGGGCGATGGCCACTTCAAATAATCTACACCATATATGTCAATGGATACAGCTTCGCAATTGACTTACTACATTCATATATATATATATATATATATATATATATATATATATATATATATATATATATATATATATATATATATATATCAACTAATTTATAGTTTTGACCATTTATAAACTTCTTACATTTCTACTCTATACCCGCAGCAACGCGTGGGGTATCTTACTAGTTTACAGAAATGCTAAATACCACTCTGGTGTTTTAGCAGAATCCGACGCACGATTTATAATTTGAAACGTGGGAGTACAAGTCAAAGAAAAATATGAACCCGTGATGGAATGCAGAGCTTAAACATCACCGGGGTAAGCAACAACAAAAAAAAAATCCAATGATGTATGTCGAGGTAAACTTGAATATTTATCCCATAAATCTCAAAGCAACTAATTAAAATTTATTATTTTTATTTGATTTGTGGCCTAGGTCACGATTGGGCTTAGCATGTCCAATCCAGTTTGAGTCCAACCTGTCTGCTCTGCTCCGTTGAACCATGGACAATGACCGGTCTGTAGTACCTCGCACCCATCTCTAAGACTCTGACCCGCCGATCCCGAGGTTTAGGCGATCGTCGCCGACGAACAGCGCGCGCACATGGCTGCCGACCGCCTGATGTTCGCGCCTCTCAGTAGTGCAGTGGAAAGCCTGAGCCGGTTGTGCTCTAGGTCACAGCCGACCACCGTGTGCGCGCCGATCGAGATGCTGCTTGGCGAACCGCTCCACCATCAAGCGGGGCATCCGGGTGGGGTGACCAAGACACGCCTGCTCTCGTAGCTCCGACGTCGTCCGCCATGAACTTGGGCAGCACGGCCGTCACGGGACACGGGCTTCGCCTCGGCACGAGGCAGCCCCAGCACACGGTGCGGCAGCCACGAACGCCGCGTCACGCAGCGCCAGGTCGCGCCGGCTCGCCCACATCCAGCAAAGGGCCGCAGCGCCAACAATGAAAATTTAATGGCAAACACTTACCACAAGATTAAATTAGCGCGGCAGCCCGGACCCCCAAACGCCACGACCCACGAGCATGAAGTACAGGAACGTGTCGGCGCGCGGGAGCGGCGCACCCTCCAGCTCGGCCACCACGGAACTGCCACGCGTGGCGATGTCCCAATCATCAACGTCGATGGTGAGGGGTGGTCCTGATCGAAAAATCGAGCTCCTCCGATACTGAGCTAAGCCCATTAGCCCAATCATGGCCCAGGCCACAAATCAAATAAAAATAATTATTTTCATTAATTAGTTGCTTTGGGATTCGTGCCAAATTTTTAAAAAAGAGAGTACTGAGGCGGTTGCCTTATCTATAATATGGTATTGATATTGGAAAAGCAAAAGGTGTGCAAAGATGAGTAACATTTATTAGTTGTAGGTATTAAACATAAACTTCTAATGCTTATGACTACTATATACTTCCTCCATCCAGGAAAGCTTTTAATCTGCGGTACTGAGCACACCATAGTGAACAAAGCGATATTACACATGTATCCCTATATTCTCTATCTGTCATGCGCACTACGCACACAAATCAAGGCCCTCACTTTCTTTGCCATGGATCATGCCATGCGCAGTGCATGCTACTCCACAGACTTGACATTAGACTGCTAGCATGTAGCCCTGCAGGTCTAAAATTGCATTCTTTGTGGGACACGCTCTTGTTCCTACAATTGCATCTTCTACCAGACGGAGGAAGTAAGATTTTAGCACATGCGGAAGTATGGATTGGTTGAATAGTGATTACATACTCCTGAATTTTTTCTTGCAAATTTTCAGTTCTCAAAGCAAAAATGGTTCCACGGAAAAATATCATCCTTGCCGTTTCATCCGCGGTGTCTAAAGAAGACGACAATCACGATACAGCAAATTTATTAATAGATGGATTAAACTGTTGACAACGCGTGATTAGTAAATAAATCAGCAAATATCATTGTGTCTAAACAATGGCTCTCACTAGTCACTCCTCCGACGCCCTGTGCTACAATTTATTGCATACTGTGCACTTCACCTGAAAATTAATGTGAAGAAGAGCATCCTTGACGTTTGGCTATTGTTATTATCGGTCTCTTTATTGTGAGTTGTGACACCCTTGCCAGGATCATGTATAACCCCTTCAACCAAAAGAAGATACCATCAGCTTTAAGTAGTTCTTATAGATGGAACAAAGGTATACATATCCTAGCTCCATCAGTTACCAATGGCAAGAGAAGACAAGTGGTCATCTAATCTATGAATCTGAGACCTGCCTGACCTGTTGGTATGCATGAAAACAGAGTGCAGCGAGCAGGGATGTTGTGTACATTTGTTCCAAGTTGAAACCCTGCATAGTACAAAGAGGACAACAGCACAGGTTACTAACGATCAAAGAAAAACTAGGTCCTAACATAAGTATGTGTCACCATTCATACTGAAAAGTTTGAAACATGTCAGCATCAACATGCTCTTACTCTACTCACCGCAGACTGCATAGCTCTAGGTGAGAACTTGAAACCTTCCGTTAGGAAGGTTACTGGGGCCAAGAGCACGAATGACATGACTGTAATGATCGATAAAAGATTAATGCTGTCCATAGGTTCCTGCAGGTAGAAAGAGTGGGGAAATGGAATGGGAGGTGGTTAGGCATGCGCAAGAGCATCCTGATAACGAACTACTTTCTCCTATCATAAATATAAGTTTATTAGAAAACATATGGACAAGATCACAAGAAGTTCTCCAATTGGGACAAATCTAGCTAGATGGACCTATATATATTTAATTTGTGGTTGGAGGAAGACATGGAGGCCTTTGAGTTTTTATTAGTGAATCGAGCAATGGAATTCTCCAATTGATTAGTCAAGAAGGTTGCCAGCGATAGTCTGGTTATTACCTCTGTCTTCTTCACCGTAAGCTTCTTGCTCGACACAGTACTTGACTGTAAGGTTACAGTTGGAGCAAGAGATACCACAAACCAAGCTTCAAGGAACTGCAAATATCTCTTTCATGCGTGGAGAACATGCATACACAAGAAATTAAACAAGACTATCAAATTTCAAGCAGCCGCAAAGCCCTAGGTTTTATTTCTTGGGCAAAAGTAAGATTTTTGGACAAAGAATGAAACGAAAAAAATACCTGACCAAGGAAGATCACGGATGGAAGGAGAAGATAATAGTAAGATTCCATGGGACGAGCCTTGTTGATGACATGTGTAAACGATACTGCAACCTTTCCATAGGAGGAGCTCATCATCATGTTGGTGAAAAGATTGACCATGGTATGGACCATAGCCATTGGGAGCATAGCAGCAAGCTGGGAAACAAGAATTCAACAGGCCAGGGTAAGTTTTTTTTGTTGCAACATAATAATATGATAAATTAAGTATGTGTAGTAGAATGCAAGTTAATTCACAAATAAAGAAAAACGTGCATGAATATTTATTTACCTGTGCAGCAGAAACCTTGGGTCTTTGAAGGATGCCGGCGATCCACATGACCAAAGCCACGACAGTTCCAACGGCAAACTGCACCGTCGTGATGTTCATCGGCCACGGCAAAAGCTTGAGAACCTTGTTCTGCTTGTTGTAGACGTCCAAGAGGTGGCAGAGCCCAAAGAGCGCCCCCAGCTGCAGGGTCGTCTTGGCGAGCCCTCGCACTGCCATGGATACAGCTCTTCTTCTCTGATCCAGCCAGCCCCGTTCCTGCCGGCCGTCTGTTTTGTTCTTGGGCTCTTGGCCGCGCGTTCTTGTTTTGCGCCCCGGCCGTTGTGTTCAAGGTGTACTAGTAAAGCGCTGCTTCGTCATCAACGAAACAAAGACGGCAATGACGCTGACAGCCGTGAAGAGAGATCGAGAAATGCCTGCCAGATGATCTTCAGAAAGAATGGAAGTCCCAGCTTTGTAAAAGTCAAATAATCTCATGTTTAATTAGGTTTATAGAAATTAGTATTAGTATTTCTATCTTCAAGTAGATATATTATGAAAAATATATATATATCTCATAAGTAATCTAGTGATACTTATGTTTTATTTTTAGAATTATCTAGTGATATTTATGTGGGGATTACTCCCCGGGTACCATTGAAGAACAGGCCTGGGCCACCTGATCTGGCGTGGCCCAGCCCATGAAAAAGACGCCAAGTGGCGCATGCAGCCCCCTGGAGTGCGCCGCAAGGTCCGAATGATAGATTGATCCAGTCGGATCAGTAGAGATTGTTGTACTAGATATATGGCTGTGTGTTGCACTAGGTCGATCTTTATTTATGTCTACGATGATACGGCTTGCGGATTACACGAATATATTAAGAAATCATTGCAATTACATAAAAGAAATGAAACCTGTTTGCTGGTCTTTATCACTTACTAGTAGATGCCCGTATGTTGCTACGGAAGATTTAAAATTTTCCACGCGGTGGTTATAGAAAAATAGTGGTTTTGGAGCCTTAAAATTTCCAACATGATAAGAGTATGAAAAATAGCAAGTATTTACCTGTGCAAACTCTTTGGCGCCGGTTGCTACAGAATTAAAAAATCATGTCATCTCATACATTCATACATTTCACAGTACACATATAAAGCAATAATTTTGTGTCACAAAGCAATTCATTTTACAATAATTCATGCATCATTCATATGGAACAAAGAACAGAGATGAGGATAAACTTTACCAAAAAAAAGTGTGTTCCTGAGTGCTTTAATCACATGATAAGTACTATGAAGATTGGACATATGGTTGCAATTTGAGATAGACTAGATCACCTTCACTGAAAACTCTTTTAGTCCTCTTCTTGTCAGCTTGTCTTTTCATTCTCTGCTGTGCTCTTAGCAACTACTGCTGAATGAGTCTATTGAGCAATGCTCTTTCTTTCAACCATGCAGCCAAATCAGGTACTGAAGAAGCCCATGCGTTTAGGAACATAGCCATACAGTACTTCAAAAGGAGTTTTCCCCCAAAGCTGAATGGTAAGCTGTGTTGTACTAATTTCTGTGAAGAGTGTATTGTACATCTTAAGAAACCCTCCAAGTATTGGTTTAATCTCTCTGTAGGATGAGCTCATGAGCAATTTTGTGTCTGTCTGATATCAAGGCCTTAGGTATAATTCATGGAGTCTAAACAACTGAGCCAAAAAGATCTGAGCAATTTGTAAGACAGTGAATGTATGCTTAATGGGAATAAAGTGACCATATTTAGTAAACTTATCAATGACCACCAAAATGGCATTGAATCTGTCAGACACAGGTAACCCATCTATGAAGTCCAGACCGACTATCTCCCAAGCTTGTTCTAGAATTGGCAAGGGTGTCAACAACCCTAGTACCTTAGTATGTTTAGATTTGGCTTGCTAACAAATTTCACAGCTCTAAACATAACTTTGAATCATAGATTTGATTTGTGGCCAATAGAATAATTGGTTGATTCTACTATAAGTGGCAGTGATCCTTGAATGGCCACCAACTGCACTACTATGCAATGCTTGCATGATGTGTTGTTGAGCTGTTGGGTTGTTGCCTATCCACACCCTACCTTTATGTCTTATGATGCCATTCACCAAAGTATATGGACCAACAGAAGAACGGGATATACTGAGCTCAATGAGTAGCTATTGGGCCTGAGAATCATCCTTGTAGAACTCTTGCACCCTCTGTATCCAAGCTTGTATAAACTCAGATACTGCACAAACAAACCAATGAGAGATGCATCTAGACAAGGATTTGGCTATTTTTTTCTAAATAGTGAAATCCAAATCCAACTTCATTAATGCCTGTGTTGGATTTTAGAAGTAACCCTTTGATCAGTGATGTGGAGTAGACTATGGTGATCAGTCAATATTGTGAATTTCTGATATTGCAAATAAGACCTCATTTTTCAATATAGCCATTATGATTGCCAAACACTCTTTCTCATAGGTGGATAGGGCCTAATTTCTAGGACTTATGCCTTGCTTAGATAAGCAATTGGATGCCCTTGCTACATAGCACCCACCTGTTAACACTGGATTTTGGTAAAGGCCAAGAGGATGACAGGTGGGCCAGTACATGACAGGCTCGCGAGAGGCAAGTATTCAGAAGCATTCGGCAAGTATCCATGCGGTCGGCTGACTCTGGGCGATTCGGCAAGTGATCGTGCGGTCGGCTATCTTTGAAGGCGGTGGCTCCATTCGGGAAGCAAAAGTGGCAACTAAAGCCGGTTAGAAGGAAAGAGTCGTGATAATCAAGGACTCCAAAAGAGATTAAAGCCTAAGTCACCATACTTTTGAAGTTTTCCTTAGTATTTTGTAATCGTAACCTTTTAGGATTCATGTTCTGTCCAGGGTATAAATATAAACCCTCGACCATTTTAAAAAGTGTTCACAACCAAATCAATACAATCGGCCCCATGCCAAGTTTTGAGTCCTTTGTCGTGTCGTTGAGTTCTTCGAGAGGAGCCATCGATCCGTCGACCTCCGTAAGTTCTGACAACCTTGCTATCATGTCTAGTATCATGCGGTGGATTTAGATCTTGATGCAAGTAGTCTTGTTTGTCTCGACTGGATGGCCGTGCGGCAGGCGTTTGCTTGACAATCAAGAGGTCTTCGCTTATGCTTTGTTCATCTCGACTAGATGGCCGTGCGGCAGGCGTTTGCTTGATAGCTTAGCAAAGCAAGATAGTTATCGGCCCTATTAGACTTGGCAAGACCTAGTAGATTTATTAAGTTATCACGTGTTGCATGTCTTTAATATTTTATATATTTGTAACACTCCTTTGCCCAATCTAGATCGATGGGTTTCGGCTCTTTATTCTTATAGATCTATTTGTTCTCTAACGTTCTTATTCTTAAATCATCGTGATAAATAGGTCACATGCTCACAATAGCCGAATTAGATCAATCTAGATTGTTACATGTTGCAGGTTCTTACACGTCAAGTACGCTTAAACCTTAATAGAGCTAAGTGTTGTGCGGCAGATACGGGTTTTTGATAGGTTTGTTCGTGCTAGCTTGTTTGTTCCTTCTTCATGGACCCCGAATCGGTTGTTTGCTGAGCTTGGTTACGCTTTAACTTATGATCAACTTTTACTTTCTCAAACATGTCTTCTCATGCATACATATTCGGTAATCAATGCTTTACGTGTTTTGTCTTCATATTAACCGAACGATGTGTGAACATGATTGGCAGACAGCTTCTATAGCTGTATGTCGTCGTAAGTGGCTTCAGGGCCGTATATACGGAACTGTCTGGTCTTACCCGGCATGTTCTGATTTTGTATTTAACAACTTTTTATCCTTTGTCAGTTTCAGGTCAAATTGACTGGCACGCTTCCGGATTTTCAAACCGCCCGGTCATCCGATTGAAGCCACGCTTTCCGGCTTGCTGTGTGTGAGGCACAGTGCGTCACGTTTTGTGTCAACACACTTTTTGGCACGCCCAGTGGGACCCCGTCATTCAAGATGCCTAAAATCAACAACGATCACGTTCTGGATGTAACCATGGATGAGTTGCCAGAGAATTCAAGGGAATTGGTACAACAAGCATGTGAGCAATTCCAACAGAAGTGTTTGATATCCTTTTCCAAGAATAAGAGCAACAAGGTGTTCCAAAAGCAATCGTTGCCAAGGGTTCTCCTTCCACATCAATCTGATTTCACTGAAGAGGAAGATGCTCAGAAGATGTTAAAGTTGGTTCATAGGGCTTTGGGAGAAACTATGACAAATCATCATACGGCCTTTTTAAACACTTTTCGTGCAATCATGGTTAGTACCTTCGGCCCAACGGCTGATAAGTACTTTGAGGAAAATGTAGGTCCAATCCGCGGATCAACACTTTTCAATGTGCCAAAGTATCAAGAGAAGTCTGCTAGGGATGATGGAGCGTCTGGCTCAAACAAAGGTGGACCGGCTCCTAATGAGAAACAACAGCCTCCTACCTATGGCTAGGTGACATTTGGTACAACAGAAGATGTACCACCATCAGCTTTTAAAGTGTCTGCAGCATCAAACAGGTTGCAAAGGAATATGTATGGAGATGGATATCAGGAATTTATTGATTATACTACTTTGGATGCTTTGCTGAATCCAGGATACAGGAGTGCGTCAGGGATACCTTCTGGAAGGCAAACACGTGGAACTCCGAGTTCAGATGTTGATATCATCATACATAGGATGACTGATATGATGCAGAATCAGTTCGGCCTAAAGCCAAAGAATCAGTCCTATTTATACAAATCTCCTTATCCAGAATGGTACAATAGAGTGGCACTTTCTCCAAGAGTTAAGCCTCCAACAGATTTGACTAAGTTTTTTGGTCAAGATGATACTAGCACTTTAGAGCATATCAGTCGATACTTGATACAGCTTGGGGAGGCTTCCACAGATGAAGCTTGGAGAATTCGGTATTTCCCTTTGTCTCTCACAGGGCCAGCTTTCACATGGTTTACCTCCTTGCCAGCCCATTCCATTGGTACATGGGCAGAGCTAGAACAGAAGTTCCATGCGTACTTCACGGGCACTAATGAGAAGAAGCTGGTTGACCTCATGAGTTTGAGACAGAGAGCTAATGAAACACCGCAAGAGTATCTTCGCAGGTTCAGAGAAACCAAGAACCTTTGCTATTCGCTGAACTTATCAGATGATCAGTTGCCAGGGATGGCAATAGCAGGCATGCAGCCGAATGTCAGGGAGAAGCTATTCAGCATGGAATTTGATGACCTTGGTCAACTTTCACAGCGTTTGGCAGCTATGAGCAATCAAGCCCAAGGGTTCAAGAGAGATAACCGCTTCCAAAAGGGCAATGTCGCTAGTGAAATGTATCAAAGTTTTCTGGAGGAAGCAGCTGAATATGATGATGATGACGAGATAGCTGCAGCTGAATTGGTTTGGGCGAAAGAGCCTACTCAAGTTAGCCAACGCTGGTTGAGGCAACAAAAGAGAACTTATGATTTTGATGTATCTAAATCAGATAAGCTCTTTGATCTGTTAGTAAGAGAAGGACGCATCAAACTGCCAGAAGGACATCCTATGCTGCGTCCTGAAGGAGTGAAGAACAAGAAGTACTGTGGTTACCACAACACCAATTCTCATTCTATCAATGATTGCCGAGTGTTCAGAGTATGAATTCAGAAAGCTATTTAAGAAGGTCATTTGAAGTTTGATGGCAAGATGAAGGTTGACGGTCAACCTTTCCCACAGAATATGATTTCTTTCTCCATGAATATGGTCTCCGTGAGTGACCCTAAAGGTAAAGGCAAAGTGAAGGTGTTAACCTCCGATAGAGCAAAGAAGAACGGCACTGTCGACCCTGATCAGCAAATCACGAGTGAAGAGCTGAAGCAAAAAGTTCGATTCAAGAATAGTCGAATTGAAAAAGGTGAAACTTTTAAACCTAGGGTTACATCACGTATTCTATTGAACAAATGGCAAAGGCAGCAAGAAAGAGAGTACTACGAAGAGCAAAGGTTTATAGAAGAACGCCGAAAATATGAAGAATAAGTGTATCATAGAGAGCAAGAACACATGAGAGAGATGGAGCAGTCTCATTGGGGGTATTCATTTTTTAAACATTGCTGGAATAAAGGCTTAAAGTTACCTGCTAGAAACAACTGCCCTGAATGCAGTGATCAATATTTTAGGTACAGGCAGTCTCAAGTCAACCGCCGTCCGGTCCATGAAAGAATTAAAACACAGTTTCCTGAGGACGATCGGCACTTAAAAATGGAAAGTTTTGAGAATCAACAAAGGAAGAGGTTTGCAGATCAACGTTGGGCTCATCATAAGGGATACAATGGAGAAAAAGGTCCCCACGAATACGTATGGCAGAAAGGACAGTGGTGCCCTCCAGGACTGAGGAAGAGCCAAAAGAGAAGAGTTCAACGTTTGAGGAACGAGGAGCTAAAACAAGCAGCCGTTGAGGGGAAGCAAACATGGCGCCCTAAAAAGAAACCCGATGGGTACGGTCCTTCAGGTGATGCATGCATGGCCTTCTTCCTCCCATCAGAATTCATAGCTCCTGAAAACCAGGATGTCCAAGAAGAAGTATACTCCGATTTCGATGAAAGTGAGTTTCAAGATTTGATGGCCCAGCTTGTATTGACACAACAGGCGGTTTTTGACAAACCAGCCAAGTACCATCATTTGAAGCCACTTTATCTGAAAGGATACGTCAACGGCAAGCCTCTGACTAAAATGTTTGTTGATGGAGGAGCTGCTATCAATATCATGCCGTATACTACCTTCAGGAAGCTTGGAATGACAAGTGAAGAATTGTTAAAAACCGACATGATTCTTAGGGACTTCGCTGGTAATGCTTCTGATACTCGAGGAGCCGTGCATGTTGAGTTGATGATTGGGTCAAAAACTTTGATTACTACATTCTTTGTCATTGATGGTAAGGGTGCATACAGTCTGCTTCTAGGAAGAGATTGGATTCATGCCAATTGTTGCATTCCTTCAACTATGCACCAAATTCTTATTCAGTGGGTTGAAGATGATATTGAAATTGTTCACGCTGATGATTCCGTAAGTATTGCTGCTACGGAGCCTGCTTACTGGAAATATGATGGCATTGATTGTTTCTCCAGTAAAGTGTGGGGAGAAGGTCCTGTAAACGTCTTCAATAAGGATCAACAGCCGATCCAAGCAGTCGGCTCTCACAGCAATTTTTAATGGGTAATCCAATCGATGGCAACAAAGGAAAGTTAGGGCGCGGTTTTATGTCAGCCGACAAGTTGGAAGAGATAAATGTTGGTGATGATACTAAGTCGAGGCCGATGTACATTAGCGCAAGTTTGGATCCAGAATATAGATTGCAATTGGTAGATCTTCTAAAAGAGTTTAAAGATTGTTTTGCTTGGGATTACACAGAGATGTCCGGATTGGATCGCTCTATTGTTGAACATTGATTACCTATTAAGCCCGGATATCGTCCCTACAAACAACCTCCATGGAAAATTTATAAAGAGGAGGTATTGGCCGATGTGAAGAAAGAGATTGAAAGATTATTAGAGGCAAACTTCATTCGGCCATGCAGGTATGCAGAGTGGATTTCAAGTATAGTTCCAGTATACAAGAAGAATGGAAAGATGAGGGTCTGTATAGACTTCAGGGACCTTAATAAGGCTACTCCAATGGACGGATACCCGATGCCGATTGCCAATTTGCTGGTAGACGCAAATTTATGGATATGAGGTCATAAGCTTTATGGATGGGAATGCCGGTTATAACCAAATTTTCATGGCAATAGAAGATATCTCAAAGACAGCTTTCAGATGCCCTGGTCATATTGGTTTGTTTGAATGGATAGTCATGACATTTGGGTTAAAGAATGCCGGTGCAACTTATCAGAGAGCTATGAATTACATTTTTCACGAGTTGATCGGCAAGATTGTAGAAATCTACATCGATGACGTGGTGGTCAAGTCTAGGAACCATGGAGAACACTTAGCTGATTTGAGAAAGACCCTAGAGTGCACTAGAAAGCATGGTTTAAAATTGAATCCAAACAAGTGTGCTTTTGGAGTCTCGGCTGGTGAGTTTTTGGGATTTCTAGTTCATAAAGGAGGGATTGAGGTTGGAAAAAAGAGCATGGAAGCAATAGATAAAGTTATCCCTCCAACTAATTTGATGGAATTACAATCATTGCTTGGCAAGATTAATTTTGTGAGAAGATTTATATCCAATTTATCAGAAAGAGTCTTGCCTTTTTTTTCCACTATTGAAACTCAAGAAAGATCAAGAATTCGTATGGGGTGACATACAACAGAAGGCTTTTGATGAAATCAAGGAATACATGAAGGCGCCACCCGTGCTGGTACCTCCACAACTCGACAAGCCTTTTAAGTTGTATGTGGCGGCCGATAACCTAACAATAGGATCAGCCCTCATGCAAAGTTTGAAGGAAGGGAAAGAGTGATAGCTTATCTTAGCCGAAAACTGTTGGATCCAGAAACAAGGTATTCGGCTACGGAGAAACTTTGTTTGTGCGTGTATTATTCATGTACCAAATTTCGGCACTACTTGTTAAATGCCGAATGTATGGTAGTTTCTAGTTTTGATGTAATAAAGCATATGTTATCGATGCCAATTTTGAATGGGAGGATTGGCAAATGGATTTTAGTTTTGTCGGAGTTTGATTTAAAATATGAATCGACAAAAGCAGTAAAAGGTCAAATTATTGCTGATTTTATTACACAACATCGTGATCTTTCTATTGAGATGATAAGCATTGTGCCCTGGGCTTTATTCTTCGATGGTTCATCCTGTAGCAAAGGTGGTGGTGCTGGTATTCTCTTGATTTCTCCACAAGGAGTAACCTTTGAATATACTATTCCCATCAAATTTTATATTACTAATAATCAAGCGGAGTATGAAGCATTACTTAGAGAGCTTCGGCTTCTTATAGAGGTAAAAACTGTTGCTGTCAAAATCTTTGGAGATTCTGAGTTGGTGGTTAACCAATTGACTGGCCAGTATGAGTGCAAGAATGATGTATTAAGAGAATATTATGAAGAATGCCGGAAGCTTTTGAAAAGTTTTCGAGTAGTAACCTTACATCGTATCCCTAGGGGGCACAATGAAGAAGCAAATAAGTTAGCTCAAGCTACTTCTGGATATCATGAAAATCGAGAAATTTTTGCTATAGAAAAGAATGTTCCGGATGTTGATCAAATGGTTGGTGATTGGAGATGCGAGATCGCCGATTATCTAAGAAATCCATCACAGAAAGTTTCCCGAAAGCTCAGGTATAAAGCCCTTAAGTTCGTGCTTCTTGATGATCAATTGTATTATAAATCTATAGATGGAGTATTGTTTAAATGCTTGAATCAAGAAGAGGCCAGAAAAATGATGTATGAAGTGCATGAAGGACTGTGTGGTGCACATCAATCAGCTTACCGAATGAAGTGGATAATTAGAAGAACTGGTTATTTTTGGCCAACCATGCTAGAGGACTGTTTTGAATATTATAAGGGATGTCAAGAATATCAAAAGTTCGGCAATATTCAAAAGGCCCCAGCATCCGCTATGAACCCGATAATCAAACCTTGGCCATTAAGAGGATGGGGTATAGATTTAATTGGTCAAATTCATCCTCCTTCGAGCAAAGGACATAAGTTTGTGCTCTTGGCCACGGATTATTTTACCAAGTGGGTTGAAGCTATCCCTTTAAAAAAAGTTACGTCAGAGAACATGATCAGTTTTGTTAAGGAGCATATAATTCATAGATTCGGGATCCCTCAGACTATAACGACTGATCAAGGGACTTAATTCACTTCCTCAGAGTTTTGTGACTTTACCGAAGACATGGGGATTAAGTGGTATAATTCTTCTCCTTATTATGCACAAGCCAATGGCCAAGCGGAGGCATCAAATAAGATTATGATCAAAATCATCCAGAAAAAGATTGATGAGAACCAAGAAGATGGCATTTGGTTCTTAATGAAGCATTATGGGCTTACCGAATGGCTTGTCATGGGTCAACTCAAACATCTCCCTATGAGTTGGTTTATAGGCATCATGCTGTTTTACCATGGGAGTTGCAATCGGGTTCAAGGTGAGTTATATTGCAAAAGGATTTGGGAAAAGAAGATTATACAAATTTGATGATAGATGAGTTGGAAGATTTGCATCTGATTTGTCTCAAAGCACTGGAAAATATTGAGAGAAACAAGATACGTGTTGCCAAGTATTATAATAAAAAAGTTAGAGTGAAACAATTCGCAGAAGGTGATCTGGTTTGGAAAACTATACTGCCGATTGGAACGAAAGATAGAGCATTCGGCAAATGGTCTCCGAATTGGGAGGGACCTTTTCGGGTAGTGTGATGTGTGCCTGGCAACGCATATATATTGAAAACTTTGCTCGAGAGGAGTTTACCAGGGCTATTAATGGAAGATTTCTTAAAAGATATTATCCCAGTGTTGAAGTTGGTTCATAAAAGAGAGTTAGAAATCAAATATGAATAGCCGATGAAGGAAAAATCGCCTTTAGCTCAAAAAATTGTGAAACTAAAATAGCCGATGCAGTTCGTATCGCCTTTAGCACAAAAAATGTCTACGCATAACCGAGTGGACTACTGAAGGAGGTGACTTCACCGTTCTGTCTAGTTAGTTTATTGAGAAAAGAGAAAGGTGAAGCCTTGAATGACAGTACTGAGCGATGTGTCACATCGTTTGCAACGTAAGACTAAGATCTATTCGACTAAAGTGACGTCATGCGTTCGGGAAACATCCTTCAGAGCTACGTTATTCAGAAAATGCTGAACATGTCTATTCGGCATTCAAAATAGAAATCATAAACAGACGCATTTTAGAAAATGATTTATTCACAATCAGTTCATCCTAGTACAAACTACTCCTGGAACAATTTATTAAGGACAGACTGAGGATTGGTAGATTCAGCGAGAGCAGCAGCATGATCTTCATAATGCTCCAGGCGCTCATTGATATCATCAATCTCATGTGGAGGCTGCCGGAGAAGCCGACTGCCTGGAAGGAGTAGTCCTCGCCGGTCCGAGAGGTCATCGCCGCCAGCCCGAGAGAAACACCAAGGTGCACACCTTGGATGACGGCCTGATCAACACGGCTGTCCATAGCATCAAGGCGTGCCTCGGCAGTCTCCCCCTGGGCGTTCACCTTGTCAGCGATCCTGTTCGCCGCCGCCTTCAGACACTCATTCTCCGCGGAGAGTGCTGAACAAAGGAGAGATGAGTCAAGAAACAGGGGGATCAAGAAAAGAAGTCCATGCAGAGATAACAAACCGGTGATGGCGTCACAGAATTGCTTCCGCTGGTCCTCCCACTCGGCTTGCTCAATGCCGAGCTGCTTGGAGACATCGCCCAGCTCTTTCCGGGCCTCATCCCTCTCCTTGCGAAAGGTGAGCGCCTCCTCATGGACATACAGAGGGTCTTCTCCTTCTGACGCCGTCGGACCCCAAGGGTTGGGGTTGTACGAGTTGTCAGACTCGGAGGAGCTTGACGAACCAGAGACAAGAACAGGCTGGTCGGAAGTGCCCGGTTGGGTCACCGTCATCGGAGGGAGAAGATAGTACTGGCCGGTGATGACCCTCGCCCTAAGTAGATGAAAGGAATCAAAATCAGAGAAGATGAACAGGAAGTATAAACTGCAAGGGGGCAACCGATCGATTCCCACCCATGGCGTTGACGGTGCGGTGCTCGGCTTCCTTCTGCTTCTCTCTCAGCAGGACGCTTGCCGCGATCATCGTTGTTCGCCATTGGTATTCTAGGAAGCTAGGTTTCATTCTAGATTGATTTGGGCAGAGAGGTGAAGAGACGGCAATGAAGGCACTTGACTGGAGATGACGATGAAGGCTGAAGAAGGGCTTTATTTATAAGCCGAAGTGGACAATCGTGGTGTATATCTCAGGGTACCCCAAGCGACGAAGTAGGGTTTCCTCCCTTTGGGCCGTTACCGGACTGGGCCGGGTTCGGCTAAATCAAAAATCATCACTGCGAAGAGAATCGGCTATTCTCCTAGTCAGAAAGTTAGGAGCAATCGGCTATATTTCCAATCAAGCAGAAACATAAAGGCCAAAGAATAAAAAGAGATGCAATTATTCAGAAATACAGTGTACTACATTTGAATGTATTACAAGCCGATGCTTTACTCGCCCAGAAATAGTTTGATTGCATCTATGGCTTCAGTCCTGATTCGGCTAACATCATCTAGCACCTTTTGGTCATCATCTTCAGAGCTTTGGATCTTGGTGAGTTTTGTCTTGATCTGCTGGTTCTCTCTGATAATAGATGCTATCTTTGTCTTGGCTGCATCTATGAAATTCGGCAGACTGGCAATTTTATCTTTGTGAGATTGGATTTTTGTATTCAATTGAGCCAATTGAGTTTCTAGTCTAGCCTTCTCCTCCTCCATGGCTTCCAGTTCAGGCTCCAGAATTGCCAAGGATTGTTTAGTAGCCTGAATCTGAGAATGCAGCTCTTTGGCTTGTTGTTTCTTCATCAGATTGTCATTCTGTAAAGTAGCTCTGGAGGCTATATTTTTGCTTGCTCTCCTGACCATAGCAAAGTGGTCATCAAGATGAGTTGCAGATTCTAAAGGAGCCCTGAGATTGGGAGGGATTTCTTGGTCAATAAGTTCAACAAGGTCCCTTATCTGATCTGCATCTTGGACCAGGATATTTATGTCCTTGGCCAGCAGGAGAGCTATTTCCTTTAGCCGAACTTGATTTTCTACTGATAACCTTTGCTGAGATGTAGCTTCTTCACCTCTCTCATTGATGTACTCTTCAACTGTGAAAGAGTAGCTGGCAGTCGGCTTGATATCATCCTTTAAAAAGAGAAAATTGTTAGCCGACTAATCAAGTTTGCTGGGGAAAATTAATGAAGCAAGGCATTACCTTTTGAATAGAATCTTCCTTAGTTTGAATTCTGCCCTGGCTGGGTTGAGGGCTTAACTGGATACCCAAAGATGATGAGCTTGAAGCATGATGAGGAGAAGGTTCTTCTGTCACCCTGTCCAAGAGTTGATCTGTTTCCAAAAGTACAAAGTAGTAAGATGTGAGTGCTATTGAATGAAATCTAGTACAAGAAGAAAAAATGATCAACTAAGGGAACAGTACCAATATGGCCAGTGGCTTCATGGATTTCTGTATCTTCAGCAGAAGCCTAAGGAGAAATCTCAATAGTTGTTGAAGCACTGGCTGATCTTGAAAGTTTAACCTGTGGCTGCAAATAGAAGGAATAAGCACAAAATCATTACCAACATGAGGATTAGTTAAAATTATACCTTAGGAGACCGCTTGGCTTTCTTGGATCTTGTTTTCCTGTCACAGTGACATCCTTGCTTGACTCAGCGGTGGCCTTCCTTTTGTTCTCTCCTCTTGAAGGTGTTGTACCCAAGGCTGCAGGGATCTTCATGAAAGCCACCAAAGATGGAGCATTATATCCCAAGGCAGGATTAGGTCCAGCTTGATAATACTGGGCCTCTTTGGAGGGAGGAACAGGCTCAACATCCTATAAGTGGTTAAATGTTAAACTGAGCTTACCGCACTGGTATGTTAAAAATATGGGCACAGGGAATGGGCAGCATCTATCAATCCAAAAGGAGAAGGCTCATATACTGGTAATTCCCATCCAAGCTCAAAGACTTTCTTGGCCTCTATGTCATCTCCTATTTTCTCTCTAGGGCTTATAGTTTTGGAGAAGAACAGCCTTGGAGGCAACTGACCGCATCCTAATTGTCTGGCTGCCATGTTTGGATTGTAGAATTCATAGGTAGGGTGCAACAGCCTTCCATGATGAAATTCTGCTGGCAAAGTGCAGGGCTTGATAAAAGAGTTGAAAATCTCTGTAGACACTTGGTCTGAGCATCCAGTTTCATAGCTAAACTTGCAGGGCAGAGTCAAGTTTTCATTTTCTCTATAGGGAAGCCAGATCACATTGTCAAAGCCTCTGAAGAATAGCTTGAAGAGATGACCAATATCTATGTCAATGATGATAGAGGATGCTGTTTCCCCATATGTCTGACAGGCTTTCTCTTTTACTGTACCATCTTCAGCATAATTGACTGAAGGGAAGCCCAGATCATGAAGGTCCACAGAGACTATTTGATGCATGTACAACTACAGCCACATCTGAACCAGCCACCAGGGGCCATTTACACAATGAATTTCTCTATGATGGCGCATCTGGATAATGATCTAATGCATCATAAGATAGACAGCCCCCAAAAGATACTTGCCCAGGGGGATCAAAGTGCCTGAAGCCAATTCCTCGGCCATCACCATGTGATTCAGGGTTGGCTTATTGGATTTGCCACAGAAGATAAATCTGCACAACCACATGTTCATGAAGGCCTTATACTCCTTGTCAGACACAGCACCAGATGACATATAAATTTGGATATACTTGGTCCATCCACCTCCTGACTTGACTGCTTTTTAGCTGCTGTTACTCTTGTACTTGGAGGGGTACACTGGTGCTGTCACGTTTAGGCCGGTCATCATAAAAATGTCAGCCAGGGTGATGGACATTGGGCCATGGCCAAAAATGAAGGCATTAGCGGCATCAGACCAGAAGTGGGTAGCTGCTATCAAGAGGGGGTCATTCCGGGATGCCTCTGACAAGGATAACTCCAAGCAATGCTGAATATCTTAAGTTTCCCAACGACCCCTGCTCTTGTCCAAGATTCTCCGGTACCAATTTCGGCATCCGGCAATTGGGGGAAACGGCCAAGTTTTGAAGGTGTTCGGCCACTGATTCGGCGGAGTGACTCCGGATTTGAAAGGGATCCTCAAAGTTTCCTTCTCAACAAACTCAATCGGATCAGGATCTCCCATTGGACCAAGGAAGTAAGAATTGGGATTCGCTGCATAAGGAATCAAGATCTCATCCTTGTATTCCTTCAGAGAACGATGCAACAAGAAGAAAATGAGTCAAAAAAGAAGCAGAAGATCAATTGGGAAGTTGCCAAACGCATGAGGGAAAGCAACAATTACCTCTGGGACTCCATCCTGGGTCGCCATTGAAGATTCAAGATGGGTTTGAACCTAGATTGGAAGATTTGGATTTCGGGCGGCGGCTGCGAGTTTGAACAGTGTTGACCTAAATGAGGAAAAGAGTTTGTGGTCAATTTTGGAATAAAATCACTTTTATCCCGAAATTGAGGGGGCATGTGTTAACACTGGATTTTGGTAAAGACCAAGAGGATGACAGGTGGGCCAGTACATGACAGGCTCACGAGAGGCAAGTATTCAGAAGCATTCGGCAAGTATCCATGCGGTCGGCTGACTCTAGGCGATTCGGCAAGTGATCATGCGGTCGGCTATCTTTGAAGGCGGTGGCTCCATTCGTGAAGCAAAAGGTGACAAGTAAAGCCGGTTAGAAGGAAAGAGTCATGATAATCAAGGACTCTGAAAGAGATTAGAGCCTAAGTCACCATACTTTTGAAGTTTTCCTTAGTATTTTGTAATCGTAACCTTTTAGGATTCATGTTCTGTCTAGGGTATAAATATAAACCCTTGACCATTGTAAAAAGTGTTCACAACCAAATCAATACAATCGGCCCCGTGCCAAGTTTCGAGTCCTTTGTCGTGTCGTCGAGTTCTTCGAGAGGAGCCATCGATCCGTCGACCTCCGTAAGTTCCGACAACCTTGCTATCATGTCTAGTATCATGCGGTGGATTTAGATATTAATGCAAGTAGTCTTGTTTGTCTCGACTGGATGGTCGTGCGGCAGGCGTTTGCTTGACAATCAAGATGTCTTCGCTTATGCTTTGTTCATCTCGACTAGATAGCCGTGCGGCAGGCGTTTGCTTGATAGCTTAGCAAAGCAAGATAGTTATCGGCTCTATTAGACTTGGCAAGACCTAGTAGATTCATTAAGTTATCACGTGTTGCATGTCTTTAATATTTTATATATTTGTAACACTCCTTTGCCCAATCTAGATCGATGGGTTTCGGCTCTTTATTCTTATAGATCTATTTGTTCTCTAGCGTTCTTATTCTTAAATCATCATGATAAATAGGTCACATGCTCACAATAGCTGAATTAGATCAATCTAGATTGTTACATGTTGCGGGTTCTTACACGTCAAGTACGCTTAAACCTTAATAGAGCTAAGTGTCGTGCGGCAGATATGGGTTTTTGATAGGTTTGTTCGTGCTAGCTTGTTTGTTCCTTCTTCATGGACCCCGAGTTGGTTGTTTGCCAAGCTTGGTTAATGATCAACTTTTACTTGCTCAAACATATCTTCTCATGCATACGTATTCGGTAATCAATGCTTTACGTGTTTTATCTTCATATTAACCGAACGATGTGTGAACATGATTGGCAGACAGCTTTTATAGCTGTATGTCGTCGTAAGTGGCTTCAGGGCCGTATATACGGAACTGTTTGGTCTTACCCGGCATGTTCCGATTTTGTATTTAACAACTTTTTATCCTTTGTCAGTTTCAGGTCAAATTAACTGGCACGCTTTCGGATTTTCAAACCGCCCGGTCGTCCGATTGAAGCCACGCTTTCCGGCTTGCTGTGTGTGAGGCACAGTGCGTCGCATTTTGTGTCAACACAACCCCTAGGTCACTTGCATCTGTCTCCATAGAAAATGGCCTTGCAAAGTCAAGGAGTGCTAGTACTGGAGCTTGCATCAACTTTTACTTCAGAAATTGGAAGGCTTCATCAGCTAAAGGTGTCCATTGAAAGGCTTCTTCAGAAGTTGAAACGCTAGCACTCCTTTCCTCAATAGAGCTACAAAAATTTTGTTCATGAGGCTTTGAAAGGTGGTAGGTGCATTAGTCAGCCCAGATGGCATGACCATGAATTCAAACAACCCATGATGTGTCTTAAAGGTTGTTTTAGCTTGTACCCCTTCTACCATCCTTATTTAATGATATCCTTCCCTAAAATCTAGTTTAGAGAACCAAGTAGCCCCCTTTAGTTCATCCAACAATTCTTCCACCACTAGCATTAGATGTCTATTCTTCACTGTAATAGCATTTAGATGCCTATAATTAATACAAAACCGCCATGTGCCATCTTTCTTCCTTACTAACAGAACTGGAGAGGCATATGTATTGCTACTAGGTCTTATGATACCTTGTCTAGCATAGTCTTCAATTGGTTCTCAATCTCATCCTTTTGTATAGGGGAGTACCTATATGGTCTTACTTGGAGACTGATTGGGCCCCTGGCACCAATGATATAGAGTGATCATCACTTTTGGCTAGAGGCAACTTAGTTGGTTCTTCAAATAGGTGTTTGTACATGTATCACTGTCTTGTAGTGCATAGACTGAAACTTCTTTAGAGACTTGCACTTGTGAATCTTGGCTAGTCTCCTAAACTGATTGTATCTAAATATAGTGGGTGACAACCTTATGTCTAAGTAAGCCCTACATCTTATTTCCACTGATCTAGGAGCATTGAATGATATCATCCTAGATACCTTTCAATTCAATTCTATGTCCTTGATATGTGAATCTCATCGTTTTCAACCTCTAATCCACCCACGTAGGGCCTATCTCTTCCAACCAATCTTTTCCAAAGATCATATCATAGCATTTGAGTGGTAACACTTTGGATTTTGAGGTGAAGGATTGTTTCTGTGTATACCAAGTTAGGTATGAACTGGTTGCAGGCCAACAGATCTCCATCAATAGCTTTGTACTACACCATTTTAACGCACCTTGGTTGGCAATTTGAGTTGGTGGACCAAGCTCTGGCTAACAAACATACCCACACTGCCTGAATCAATCAATATCAGTAGGCATATTTTACCAATGTCCAAGAAGTTTCATTTATTCTAAAATTTGGTGGTGCCAAGGTATCCACAACAAAAATAGCTTATTCAGACATGTCTGACAGTTGCTCTTGTTCAGAAAGTTCCTGAGTTGGTTCCATTGCATCCTAGGAGGAAAGTTGTGGTTGTGGCTCCACTTTTCACCACATTTGAAACATATACCATTCTATCTTCTATATGCCTTCAAATTTTTGACTCGATCTATGCCTTCTATTGTCTTGGGCATTCCTTTATTGTCAGGCTTTTTGTAAGTCTGCTTGACTATGTTGTCAACAGATTGCTTCCAACCATTGTTATTGAGCTGCTTTTTAGCATTGTCAAGCTCCTCTTCTTGCAGTAATGCTAGAGCCACTACTGAATCCACATCGGAAGGCCTGTGCAATGCGATTGCTGATCGAATTTCCTCCTTCAAGCCCCTAAGAACCTGGTAAGTAGGTATGTATCATCATATGAGTTCCCATGAGTAAGCTGCTGAAATTGCTATTGGTACTCTATTACCAAATCAGTTGCTGCAATGAATTCAACTATCTCATCTGAATATGGTACTGATCTCCTGGTTGAACAGTGTGCAAGACCAAACTGCAAAACTGTCCCCAATCGAAAATACGACCATGACGTTAAAAGGACACTGTCCCAATGAAATTCAAGGCCGCAATCTTGTCTTCATGGACTTTGAGACCGCATACACCTCCAAATACATCTCGCAGCGATCACGCCACAAGCGAGGGTCATCACCATCGAATTTTGGAAATTCAGTCTTAGGCAATGGTGCACGACTAGAAGATTCAGGGGATTGGAAGTGTCTTAAGATGTACCCTGATGGTAGTTGGACGGTCGAGGTCCAAGGATCCCAATGACCTACTCGTGGTGGCTGTAGGCCCGCTTCGACGGCGATGTGGATGAGCACACCGATGGCGATGTAGATGAGCGCACCAATGTATTTGGAGCCTGGTTGTTGAGGTCGATTGTGATGACCCTACCATGAGGAATATGTTGCTGTGGAGCTGGTCTGCGTGGCACTGGTATGGGAAGCAGCGTCGATGGCAGAGCCAGTGACAGTGCCGTGGCATGATCCAACTGCTGGAACCGCATCGTTGCTGCGTCCATCTTTATCATTAGTGAACCCAGCGATGCGTCCGCTGTGGTCGTCCATGCTTCGAGGCCGCTAAGCTTGTCGAGGGATTGCTGCATCATCAACTCGAATCTGTCAAACCTCTTCATCAATTCCTCGAGCGATGTCATCATCTGAGCTTCGAATTTCATCGTTCTTCGTTTCGGTGCCAGCCTGAATTGAAAAAATTTGCGGTGAAATCCCTTCCCGAACCTTGCTCTAGATTGTCATGAACTTGGCAAATAATTGGAGATATATAAGGGATTTAGGAAATTCAGAGAATAGAACTTGGGTTGGGGAAGAACAGCAGGGCGAGGAACGGATTTGGTTAGAATTCATAGAGGTGGTTACAGTCCGTTAATGCCCGACATCGTTATAGCAGCGGTATATTTATAGTCGCCGCGCCCCACTGGGCCTATCTCTGCTACACGGTCCAAGCCACTTGACTATAGCAAACTACGCTCGGCCCATTGCTCAGCCACCCATGACACTTTGCTCTTTGCATCTGTCATCCACAAGATTCCTACACTCTAAGAGGCTGTTTGGTTCCCTGCATCCACTCGAACCAGGCTGGCGGGATGCAGGTTAACCATGTTTGGTTGTCTGTTTGTGTGCATCGGCCAGGTTCTGGCCATGCAATGAGCACCCCACAGCCAGGCTCTAGGGATACGCCCAAATCGAGCTTTTCTGCCGGGCCAGGCTCAGCTGGTGTAGCTATTTCTCCCCGTAATGATGTATTAGTGTATGATTAATAGATATTAAGTGATGTTAATGTATACAACAAATATCATCTCTTCTCAGCCATACTTAGTTAGTGTAGTCAACCAAACACGATAGTGTTGCATGTACTCAGCCTATCCCATGTGAGCCTGGCTCTCAGATACAAGCCAGGCTCTACTGATACGTGAACCAAGCCTTAAATCTCACACTACTTGGTAAATAATAGATTTACCCCCAATTAGATGGACACAACAAATCTTTGATTCAATCAGCTTTGGTCCTCGGCTATATTGTAAACAGCATAGTAGTGGATGACAGA
Organism: Chrysopogon serrulatus; assembly: GCA_015844335.1. Lineage (NCBI taxonomy): Eukaryota > Viridiplantae > Streptophyta > Magnoliopsida > Poales > Poaceae > Chrysopogon > Chrysopogon serrulatus. The sequence continues at coordinate 15,109 of JADLZL010006950.1, read as the reverse complement.
ATGCCTCTTTTTGCTTGGTCCGAGGTGACCTTCTTACCCACCTGTCTGAAGAAGCAATGTGAACTCATTTCAGGGTTTAGAGGTGCATCATGTCTTCAGAACTAGCTTTTCAGATTTGGCGGTGGGTTTGCCCACCTTGACAGAGGGCCAAACTAATTCTTTAGGTGCCTTTCCATCTGAGGGGGAGCTGCAAATAACTTGTTTCACAGAGGACCTTCATGATGTCATACTTCATTTTCAGACAGTGAGGTTTGCTAAACAGGTAAATAAGGTTTCTTGGCTGCAATCCAAGTACTTAAACTGAAATTGCTCAAATTCATAATGTGTCATGAATTCATTGTAATGTTAGTAATGCTTATGCCACTTCTAGTGATAAACTTCAATTTTGTTCAATGTGATCAAGTTTGCTTATTGCTGGTGTCCTTTCATTCAGTAAAATAAAAATCAAGTTACTAGGATGTCAAGTTGTGACCTGCTGATAGCATTTAGTTTTAAACATTTGGCCAGTCCATCTTGTCCTCAAGACCTATGATAGTTCACATACTGTTCCATAATCTGATTAGCCCTGATCAGATAAGCTGGCAAATCAGAAAATTATGTAATAATAAATCGAAACCCTATTGGTTTAAAATTTGGAACAGAGTTAGTTGCTCTGCTCACCCCCCACAACTCTATTGGGCCAAGCTGTACAGCCAAGCGCAACATGAGAAGGAAAAAAAACTATTTATAGGTAAGCCAGAGAAACCCTACACCTTGAAGAAACTGTGCTTATGGTATTACTTATAGTTGCTGCATTGTTCCTTTGCTCTATGTACCTGATATCTACCAAGTTTCCTCAAGAAAAGAAACTACATTTTAACCCTGAAGTTACATAGTATCCTGTTTTGTCTCTTCATATGTCATGAAAGCATGCCGCTTGTAATTGTTTAGCTGTTCCAGTCTCACTGTCAGCAAAGCTTGAAATGTTTATTTGTCTGTCTCTGTCATGGTTATGGCTACTAGTGATAGACTTCAGTTTTTTATCACTTTTATGATAAAGTTGGCTTATGGTGTGTGCTTCCATCAGTAAGACAAGGTTAATAGAATGTCATATTGTGACCTGAAAGCATTCAGTTTTGACACTGTCCTTATTGTTAGAATATACATGTATATGTGCTGTGTGTGTATGGTGGGCCTGTGCCTGGTATAGCCGGCCAGCCCTATATTTGGTTAGAGAGATATGAGGAGATCTCTTTTGGTTCTGTTTCTATAAGCCACAAGATCTGCTCTTCCCTATATATATGTACATAGGACTCTCCAATCAATCTAATCCACTAATTCCACGCAATCTTCATTGCTTTCACTCATGACCTATGGTTGTTTACAAACTGTACACAACACAATTAGTGCTGAACAGTAGGCTGATAAATCAGAAAACCATGTTGTTAATCAAGACCCTTCTGGTTTAGTATGGAAGTATGGAACAGCATTTTCTTAGTCGGTTCACCACCACAACTCTATTGGGCCAATTCGTACAGTCAAGTGCAACACAAAAAAGGAAGATAAGGATTTATAGGTAAGACAGAAAAATCCTCCAAGCGTAACACGAAAAAGGAAGATAAGGATTTATAGGTAAGACAGAAAAACCCTCCATCTGGAACCTTATGTCTATCATGCTTCTTAGAAAAACAATTAAATTTTAACCATGATGTTATCATATCATATATATGTCTCATCAATGACATGAACATATGCCACTTTTAAGTGTTTTGTTTTTCACATTGTCACTGTGAGCAAAGCTTGAACTGTTTATCTATCAATCATGGTTACGACTTGAAAATGCTTTATATCATTTGTAATACCAAGGCTAAAATCTGTCAGGGAAAAACTTGATTTGCTGTTGTACTCTCTACATTCACCATACTTTAAATGTGATTTGTTTGAATCCTCTTGGCCTTTTTATAATGATAGTTTAGATGTATATTTGTTTGAATGCTCACAGCATGTTTGCAATGTTGTATCTCTCATGCTTGAATTGGTGTATATAGAATCTCTATATGAGTGATCATATCCGAGTTTTTCCTTTTTATCTTTTTTTTATCTAGATCTATGTGCACAAATTATTTCATTTGTGTCATTTTTGCAGTGTTGCCTGATGAAAACTGATATTTCGTTATTTCTGTTGTTATTTTCACTATGCGGTCTGAGCATAGTCCTGGCATGCATGCAACATCCCAAAAGCCAGCCCCACGCTCGAGGTACCCACAGGCACAGGCGGGCTCATCTCTGCACACACAATCTTCTGATCTTGTGTTTTTGCATTTGATGCTCACTGGTTCATGGTTTCAGGCTGTTGTGGAGAGGAAGCTCGTCGAGAAGCTGAAAGGTTTGGGTTTGTCAGAACCGCAGCTGATAAGGCTAGCATGCACTTAACTTCCACTGCACATTGATTGATGTGTGGTGTGACGCAGTGAGTGAGCATTTGTTGGTCAGACTGTAGTTTCACCATTAGATGCAGGAGGAACGCTTTGTGATTTTTGCTGGGTTCAATTGGTTGGGAATTATTCGCAACGCTGGCCTGCGATTTACGTGGATGCTGAGACTGGCATGAATGGAACATTTACGGACAGTACAAAGTACTAACTCCATCCTAAATTAACCATCCTAAATTATAAATTATAGTTCATTTGACTTTTTCAACCTCAAACTTAACCATTCATCTTATTCAAAGAATCATATAAAATTTTATTTTTTTTTTGTTATGGCTTACTTTACAAATAAAAGTTCTTTAAGAATAACTTAAATTTGACTATGTTTGTATAAATTTTTTAAATAAAACAAGCTATTAAACTTAAGATCAAAAAAGTCAAATAAATTATAATTTAGAACGGAGGGAGTAAAACCTTAGAAATGCAGACTATTCGGTGATTTGCTTATTTGAGATCCTGAGATGAACAAGAGTATTTTGACTCATATAATTCAACAATAGCTAGTACCAAAACTGAAGCATAGCCGACCAGATCCACTGTGCAGGCCCTGAGATTCGCTAGATAGACGATCCTGAGAGTAACCTGAGGCAGCCCAGATGGCATGGCTCACCGTGTATTGCTTTCAAGTTTGAACTCGCTGTTCTAACATTAAGACCTTATTTGGTACAGCTCAACTTCACTAATGAAGTAATTTGTTTAGAAAATAGCTTCATAAACAACTTTTTAGGTGAAGTTGAGTACTAATTGAGTAAAACAACTTCACCAATAACTTCATGCATGGTTGTGAGAGAGAGTGGGTTGTAAAAAGCTATTTTTTCAGCTTCATTCTACTTCATCCCTTTGTGAGAGAAGATAAAATAGATCCAACCATAAAGCTATTTTGGAGAGGGGTGTTTGGTAAAAAAAAAAAAAATCACAATAGCTTCATAAAACTGCTGTGAGCTATGCCAAACAGACCCTAAACTTGTCCATTGTGCGTGAGATCAGATTATTTTGAACTAGGTGTCGAGGGTTTTCATGCCACATGAAAACCAGGTGCAGATGTTTTAAAAGAGCACCTTGAATATGACCTTTGAATACAATAAGCGAAGAATAATGTTGTTTACTTGGCATGTTTAGATGAAGCTCAATAATTCAGCACCACAGCTACTTTTGAAGATTGGAGAACATTATCATAATCGTTTTTTGCAAATGGTGACATTACATCTTTAAACATATATCTAAATCCTTTTGACTGTTGCAACATTGTCATACTAAGAGAGTTACTCCCGATTATTAAGAACCTTCCTAGTGGAAACAAGATTATTAAGAACCTTCCTAGTGGAAACATCATGACAGTGCACAACCTGAGAAGAATTATCGAAGTTCCCTTGAAAACTGGTTATAACTTTGAAAAATTCACACATGACAAGTCCAAGGAGGAACTTGAAAACTGCTTTTAACTTCGAAAAATTCACGCATGACAAGCCCAATGAAGAATTAGAGGGAGAAGAGAAATAGGAAGAGAAAGAAGGCAGATGATAAATATTGGGTTTGTGAGGTGGAAGAGTAGGGCAGAAGAGAGGATGCTAGGACAGCAACAACCATATTTCCAGTGCTGAAGATAGCAAACAGCTTATCTCGCATTGTCCAGGATATACCGCATAGGCAAATATGGCTTTTTTGCAACTGCTTCCACATGCCAGAGACAGCGAGACACATTTGGTCACAGACTAGCCTTTGCTAGGCTTACACATTGTTTCCTGTAATAGCATGTTAAACTGAATGTGTACATAGTAAGTACAAAGATGTCACAATATTTTACAAGTTTGCCACACCCAAGTTAGTGAATTCATAAAAATGTTTGATTGCATCAATCTACCTAAACTCTTAGTTTTACCACTCGTACAAGCCTCGTGTCCCATCAGGCAAAGTTGACCAAGTCACCTTCACTGAGATTAATGCAAAATCAGTCTTTATTTCCTGGATATCATGACCATGGGTTTTTGTATAGAACGAACAGCAATGTTGGTCAGAACTGGATAACAGTGAGCCTAATTTGAACGTTAAATCCATTGATGAATCATTCACTACAGCAACCACAGACCTCCTTAAGCCACATGACTTGGCTACGGCACCATCAAAGAGCTGGATTTCCTTATTCAACCCACTGGTTAAACAACCAAGAAACAAACAGAAACTGTTTTGCACTTCCGATATGAGGACCTCTATAGTTGCCTCAACTGCACTATCAAGACGTGCTAAAGTTAGGTTAACTGCACCATAATCACCAGGGATGCACATTTCAAATGGATAGTTCCATAAGCCTGCAAGGCCTATCATTGATGCACCATCAATCAGATATAGGTCATCCTTTTCTTGTTCACCCATCTTGATTCTCATGTCATATTCGATTAGAGCAAGGTCCATCATATAGACCCCTCGCTTAGGGCCAGCCATGTTGATGAGAGAACCCTGCAAATTATTTTATTCAGCACTTCTTCATATTAAAGTAGGAAATATCTAAAGCTAAATGCTCCTTGTGATGCTTCACTTGTAACAACATTCATTTAAAGGAATATTTTGCAACTGATAACCAAGATCTCTGTAACGTACGAAACAAAATGGTTACAAAGTGCATAATGTGGTTAGAGAGCTAGGAAATCAGCCTCCATTATTCATATGATTTTGTTTGAAATCCCAACTATTTACAAGAGCCCATGTGAAATGAGAAGAGAAAAAGAGATGATTTTATTGGTGATGGGATCATTAATGCTATGAATTTTCAATATGCCCATAAACAAAAGAAAAAAAAAATTGCAGCAACCAAGAGTCCAAAACAACTACGGTTTTGTTTGGGATACATGATACTCTCTTAGTTTCAAAAATTAAAAACTTTTCTCATACTAAACTATCATTTCATAATATAGTACTCCCTCCGTCCATCAATCAGGCATGTTTTGAAAGGAGGAAGTGTGTTCAGAAGTAGATTTGACCTTCAACTTCTTACATTATACTGTGAATTGCTATAAAGTCAACACTGTCTTAAAAGTATTTCGAGAATCAATCTATTGATGCAGCTTTGGTACATTAAACATGCATATAATTGGACCACTGTTGCCAAACCTTATAAAGTTCAGCATTTCAGTATAAAAGTACGCCTTACATTGATGGGCAGAGGGAGTAGAGGCTTATACGATCCAAAATATTTATGCACTAATATTCCAATGTTTGGGCAGATAATCACATGGAAGCAATTTTTTCGGCAGCCTGGCAAGATATTGCATGGGAGTTATCACACAATATATATATCTACAGGGAAACACACCAAACTAATCCTATATATAGTTATTGATTGAAGAATTTATTTTTTTGAACCATGCAGGAGAGCTGCGTGTGATTTCATTAAGAAGAGAATAAAAACAACGGAGGAGAGGCAAAGCCTGCTCCCCCCAAGAACCAAGAGTGCAAACTGAGCTTTGTGTTCCACTAAACAAATCAAAAGCATGGTCATCTGTCCAAACTTTAATGATGAAAAAGAGATTAATAGTTGTAGTGTACTATCGAAGCGTATTTAATGTTCCAATCTCATATGTTCTATCTCTGTATGTGAATAAGTTAAGCCTTACGTTATGAAATGAACAATGTAACTTAATTAAGGTAACCCCATAAGTATCAAGGTTCATCTGCCTAATGCACTTATGTACAAAATCAGGCATTTGGTTCGTGAAGTATTCCATAGGGATGGGTTTTGGTGGTGGTTTTGCCCATGTGGTGGTGTCCACCTAACAAACCATGTGGGTGAAACCGCCTCCAAAGCAGCTCCAATGTGGTTTATACTTGAGGAGATTAAACAGATAAACTGATATTAGGGGAAGATAGGTAGACTTATCCCTTGAAAATGAAACGTAAGTATGGATATGATCATGTGCACCTGCTTTGCAATGATGGGTTCATCCCTGCTAAAATTGATGACATAATTAAGCAATCCATCCACATTATCCCGCACTGCTATGTAGCCATATAACTCTACCAAGCCACCATCTACAGAAATTTGAGCCAACTCTAATGACAAAATTTGCAGCATGCCACTAGGCTGATGTAGAATGCAACCTCCATCGTCTATGATACAATCTGTGGGATTTGATAATGCCATTGCCTCCAACCAAGCTTCATAAAAAGTAAAGTAATATTGTAAGTTTGATGGAATTGAATACAGTAATAAAGTAATTACGATTCAAATAACAAATATGCTATTTTTGGATTACATGGACCTATTGGAAAATTTTCCTTTCCATCTAGCAAAAATAATCTATGTTCTTTGTACTAGGAATTGATCGTGTTACCTCAAGAATTCTTTAGAAACACCCAACGAAACCATTGCCTCGAAAAGCTTGTCAGCTGCTTCCAGTGAAAGTATTGAGCATGGGGCTAATGAGGACCAAAGGGAGGGGATATCAACACGAACTGCATTCCCTCTTTTGTCCCGAAAAACATACAATGTGTGTCATGTATTTATATGAGATTGGCGTGCTAGGAGTTGACTCGGATGGTTTCCAGTTCATCGATCCTACAAGTCAGTAACTGTGTGTGCATTCATCACTCAGAACTAAATTACTCAGAGCAGCAGCGGAACACCTCTTCTTCATTCCACTTTCATATCCAACATGAGGTCAGAAGCAATTGATGTTCCACACACAACAGCAAGCAGGAGGTTAGATGAGCATTGAAGAGGATTAGGGTGGTGAGTTCAACAAAGAAGATGCAAACAAACATTGATATCAATCAGTGAGGCAATATAGCAGCCAAGTCACAATATTTCTAGTTAAGTGGTGCACATTTTGGAAAGTGGGAATCCAATCCTCATACTAAACAGGGGTATTCAAGTCAGACCTAATAGTCCTTTAGGTTATGTTATGCACCGAGGTATTGCTAGTGTCATGATGACAACAGACTTCAAAATCTTGTATTATTGGCAGATTGTGGCTGCATGCATGTATGGATACTTTAAAACTTAATGGTAACTACGTCAACATGACTGCCCATTTTTTTATTGTTATTTGCACATATATCTGTCATTTTCCTATGCATTCTGTCGTTCAAATAGACACTCAATGGCTTTGCACCTATATCTGTCAATTTCCTGTGAATTCTTTCGTTTAAATACACGCTCAAAGGTTGTGTCATGGTCACAATTTTACTGCAGGGTTTGATATGGAAGTAAATTTCTGGAAGAAAGCATTACTTTATTCAATTTCAGATAAGAATTTAGGCATTTATACAGTTACATAGCATGGAATGGGGTCCTAGTCCATGATATCAAAGTTCTACATGCCAACACAGCCTCTCCCATCAGGTAACATGGCAAATTGCTATGTGTGCAAACAGTGCCAGGTTTGTGTGAAAGTGCTAACTGTCATTCAAGTTTCAAGACCTCGAGTGCAATTACATCATAACTTAAAAGAGTGCAAGGAGAGGAAGGTTTGCACATGGCAGGCAGTGCTGCATGGCTCCTTATATCAATGATCTCCAGGATCACAATTAAACATGTACAGCTTTAGGATATGGAAGGACAGATGCTATGTTTAAGGAAACAAATAAAAATAGGAAAAGAGTTCTTTTTTCCACTTACTCTCATTACGGTCTGCAGTACAATACTGTCTCTTCCACCATGTATCCAAGCAGTATGTAGAACCGTCACGGTGTCTACTTCTTGCAAGTATATTATTCACAGTATATCCTTTATCTTCACTGACCTCTTCATCACTGACAACGATTTTGCCCTTATGATCCTCAGTTGTGCTCCTTCCATCCTCCTCAGTGAGATTGTCCTTCTCAATTTCCCCACATGTCTCATGTTTGACATGTAGAACCTCTGAGGTTTCCCAACAAGCATCTTTATCATTTGTGTCATCTCCAGCTATAACCCCCAAGATTGCACCCCTTTTCTCAATGCTGTCCATGGGGAGATTAATAACGTTGGCAGAAGAGATGGGCAGTGGCCTGTATGGTTTACCAGACTCATCGTCCTTTACTCGACTGATGGTGGCCATGTTCCGAGGTGCACAAGGAAGTCTATCACGAAAGAGAATAAAAGGCTAATATCATCATATATACAACATAAATAATATGTTATTATCAGTCAGAACCAAAATTGTAATATAACCTAAGGCTGAAATCAAGAATACATGAACAAGATGGTGTCATCAGTCAGAATTGAAATCTCAATATAATCCAAGACTGAGATCGATTTCTCTTTTCAAAGTCTCCATCCTGTCTATTTTGAGAGTCATGGAATGGACTTTTTTTTGCACATTTGCTTTAATAAAAAAACAACATAGCAAGGGTTAATCAAAATCAGTCGGTCAGAATCCAGATCCAAAACTGAGCAACCAACTAGAGGCCCAAACATTAGCATCATAACAAAAAAAAAAAAAAAAAAAAAAAGAAGAAAAACATATGTTCCCCATTCCCCTTAAAAAATTATTAACATATAAGAAATTGAACCTTTGGACTGCAGGAAACTTCGTTTCCTGCATTTTTCCTGCGAAAATAAACTGATTCCTATGAAATTCCTATATAGTTCCAGTGAAATTCCTGGGTTCCAAAAGGCCCCCTAAGAAGGTAAACGAAAACCCAAAGGTTGCAGCAATTACATGGATACAAAATATAGCAACCAAGTAAAGGCGCAAAATTTAGCATCAGGTCAATAGAAACACACCGGAAAACACGCCTGACAGGTCGATTGGGAGACACCATGATGGGGAAACTCGTTCCTCAAGGGCTGATGGCCACCGGCGAGTCATTGCAGATGCCATGAAAGAGTGGGCGAATCGACAGGGGGAGGAGAGGCGGTGCATAGGGGTAGCAGAAGTACCGACACCGACGTCAAAGAGACGTACTAGAATAGGGCCGATGATTTGCATCTGAGCGAGCGGCGGCGGCGGAGGTGGCGGCGAGGTATGTGGGAATGAATAGGAGTTTCAAGTTTTTAAAAAGAAAAGAAGGAAGGATGTGAATACTCCAGCCCGAAATTTACCCTGCTTGCTCTGTCACTATTCTGCATGAGTTTGGGGATGCGCCACTTGTATCAGTCCCTGGTGGCCAGTGTAGGACGACGACACCAAGATATTCTTCTCATCCAATCTTGTTATGGAATTTTGTCATGTTTTATGGGCTACAGAATTCAGTGGTGCAACGTACTTCTTCTTAAACTACATCGGTAGGCTTGGGTTATTTAATCATAATCATGCCAAGGGCCATATGAAAGGAAAAAAAATGCTCAACAACCACTGGACAGCTTCGCTAGCATCGGATCCTTATATTGTTGTATGTGTGCACTCTGTATAACTAATCTGAAGCTGGGGTGACTTTACTTTCTCTGCTTGTAGTGTTTCCCTTCGTATTTCTATGAAAATAACATGGCATGCATGTACCCTTTGAAATTGAATTCATACTTGTGCTGTGAGAGAGCTCTGAACATTGCTGACGTGCAATATCCAGGACAGTTCGTCTTCCCATTTGTCACTCCTGCACTCCTGTGTTTTGTTCTGTATGTTCAATGTTCATCTAGTAGGCTGGTCCTCAGTTCAATTACATGAGACATTGACTTTCAGGAATCTATGATTTGTTACAATAAGAAACTGTATGTGTGTTGCAGATAGTACTGTGTTGTCCTGTTAAATTTAGGTGGAAGGAGGGAAGGAGGGGGGGTACAACACACATGTCAAGTGAGATTTAACCATCAATTTTTCTTTTACAATAGTAAGATACTCCTTCGGTCTTAAAGTAATCAACTTCTAAAATTGTCTTTAAGTCAAACTATTTTGAGCTTGATCAAATTTATAAGAAAATATTATTAATATTTATGACACCAAATTAGTAACACTAGATTTAATTAAGATATACTTATTCTTTGATTAAGATATTACGTTGTTGACGTTGTAGATACCATTACTCTTTCCTTCGAAGCATGTCAAAGTTAAGATAATTTCACTTTGGGTGATTATATATTTGATGTATTTTAGGATGCTGAATATAACATTCATACAATTAGTATACATATAATTTGACTTAAATGCTTGTCAAAATTTCAGTTTGACCTCTCAATCCTAATACGCATAAACGATCACGATTACAAGGGATTATTATTTTGTCCATTCCGAAAGGTTTAGCAATCACCTTGAAAACATTCCAAAATACTCTCTCTCCAAACCTTTTTTTTTTTTGTATCTACTATCTTAATTTAGTGTCACGATTGAAAATGGGCCAATGAAACATTGCATTTCAGTTTCAGAATCCTATAAACAGAACAACGAAAGTGGCATCACTGCAAAATTATTAATACACGAACAAGTCCGTCAAAAAATGCTAGCAATTAAATCACAAATTATCCGCCCAAGTGGTAGCTCTTCTTTGAACATCATTCTAACTACGGCACTCACTAATCACTCCAATCGCATAGCATAACTTCCAAAGTTCTATTGGATGGACCTGCAAATGTCTATGATCACATCAAGCAGTCTTGGGCTTGGGCTTAAGTCTCTTCAATTGCGAGTACAGGAAAACTCCAGCAAGAGCGATCCCGGTACCTGCACAAATTTTATATTTCAAATTCGAGAGGGTGAACGGAATAAAATGATTGATTTAGTTAAGAGTAGTGAAAGGAAAAGATGCACACCTAGAGAGTTGATGGGAGAAACAGGGGTCCTGAAGAACAAAACAGAGGTCACAATGACCACCACACGCTTGACACAATTGCCCACTGAATGTGTGACTGGGGATACTCTGGCGAGGATCATGTATGACACCTTCAACAAATTGAAAACAATAAGATCAGTAGGCAAACTATGAATTGTTTGAAATGGAACTTGTACAGGCATATATACTTATATAGTAATCGGAATCAACATTAATGATGTAATCAAAGAACAAACAAATCCACCAATATCAGCAAGATGGATCACCACCTGTTGGTATGCATGGAAGCAGAATGCAGCAATCAATGACCTTGTGTATATCTGTTTTAAGTTCAAACCCTGCACAAGAAATAATATTTCATAAATATAGATTAATATTATAAATATAGATTTATGCTCAAGCTAGTCTGTAAGGCGTCATAAATAAATACAGCAGCAGGATACTCACAGCAGACTGCAAAACTGCTGGACTAACTTTAACACCTTCTGTAAGTAAGGTTACTGGGGCCAACAGGAAGAATGACATGACTGTAATGATCGAAAATAGATTAATGTTGTCGAGAGATTCCTGGTCACAAGTGGGGAAAGAAAGAGGGTTAGGCATACAATCAAATCGAGTAGCACGACATAGAAGGCATATACAGATATACCTATTAAAAACTGAAACTAACAAATCAATTACTCCTTCAGTTCCAAGTCAATTACACATATACGAATTTAGTTTTTACTATGTATCTAGACACAACCTATATCTAGGTAGGTAACAAAAGCTATGAATCTAAAAAAAGCCAAAATGTCTTATAATTTGGAATGGGGGGAGTAGTTGATTGCTTTGATTACACAAGAAAATTTAAAAATAGTAATTCAGCTACCTCTTTCCTTCACCATAAGTTTTTTGCTTAGCACATTCCTTGACTGGAAGGTTACATTTGAAGCCATTGCACTCCAAAATCCAGCCCTGTGTTGAAAATTTCAAAGTTACACATGAGTATAAAACGGGTAACAAGGAAGCCATTGCTTTTAACTTCCTGTTAGTGTAACCACAAGCAAAAACATAGAAACTAAAGCACTGCAACAGTTATATAACTGAATTTTGAGGTATGGCAGATGATTGCAGCAATGGAACAAAAGACAGAAAATAAACAGAAAAAGATAAATGTAATTTGCACAACAAGCATCGTATTGCATACCAGTTAAAGGAGGCCTCAGTAAGGGATGCCAATGCCACACCACCAACAATTGGAAGAAGAGACAACACAACCCAAGGCGTAGGCAACTGCAAAATCACTCATTTGTGAGAGAGAAAAAGCAATGAAGCAAGAAAGATTTTATCATATTGCAGAGATTTGTGTAGTTACTCTAGGCTTCAGAGTTGCACAGAAGACTTACCTCACCAAGGAAAATTGCTGAAAGGAGAACTGAGAAGAAAGGTTCCATGGCCTTGATAGTATGTGTAAATGAAACTGCAACCTTTCCAAGGCTCATGTTTGTGAAAAGATTGCCCATGGTATGGACAATAGCTAGAGGAAGGATAGCAAAAAGCTGGGAAACAAGAACAGCACCGACATTAATTATGATGCACTACATATATACTGAAAGTTTGCATGACAAAACTAAATGTTCACCTGGGCACCAGAAATCTTTGGCCTTTTAAGGATACCAGTGATCCACATGAACAAAGCAATGGCACTTCCAACAGCAAACTGCACTGTTGTGATGTTTATAGGGTATGGCAAAACCTTCAGAACCTGCAGACAATAGGAATAGTTTAGAAAGTTGTATCATCTACTGGTAACTGTTGTTCATCATCAAGTGTTTCTCAGGAAATTAATGAAAAAGTGACACGATCTACATTAATTAATGAATAAAAAAAGACTACAATTACCAATACAACACTTAAATTTCTCTTAGGCCAGATGGAACAGGCATTTCAGTAAAATATTGCCTTGACATAGCCACCAGAAAACATAAGGCCTATTGGGTGGGGGGTGTCAGAACACTGGAACTATAGAAGCAAGATTGATTGTCTTGTGCATACAGCCTGTTAATAACTTTGAACCCTTAAATCTATGGAGAAATGGTAGTCTAAAAATTAACCTCGGATATGGAACACCTATGTAACTATGTAAACATCACATGAGTGCAGCCTGCAGTGCATATAGCAGATCCTCGAAAAGATCGATACCCTGTAACAGCCTTTAAAAAAAAAAAAAAAAAAAAAAAGTAGCATATACTTCGTATCTACAGATATACGAAACAAGCATCAACTTTATTGTGATCCTACTTAGACTTGGCTGTATTTACGAAGTCAAGCAAAATCTTGTCTAGAAATTTGTGGTATGAGGCAGATCTAAAATGGAGAAAAAGAAACAATTGTCTAGAAATTTGTAGTGAGGCAGATCTAAAACGGAGAAAAAGTAACAAAGGCAAAGTTTTCTTTCCGAGCAGCACGTGGAGCTTGTATCAGTTAAAGATCATTGCACGCATGCACTGAATAATCAAAAATCACCAGCAATCAGATCCACCAATCTGCACACCTGGCTCTAGTCGATCACGCCTGGCTTTCGTCAGTGAGCTCACCTGCTTGTTGTAGATGTTGAAGTAGATGTTGAAGAGGTACCAGAGCCCGAAGAGCGCGCCCAGCTGCAGCGTCTTGACGAGCCCTCCCCCCGCTTCCTCTCCGGCGCCCTGAGCCGCCGCCACCTTCCCTGCCGCCGCCGCCACGTGCCGGCCGGCCCTGCATCTCCGGTTCTCCTCCTCCTCCAGCGGCGAGGCCGGCACGAGGCCGGTGCGGGCGGAGAGGCGGAGGCCGCGGGGCGTGAGGAGCGGCGGCGGCTGGGTGCTGCCGCCGGCGCCGCGGCGTGGGCTAGGTAGGCGGCGAGCGGCCGCGCGGCGCATGGCCGGACGAGCCCGATGGCAGCCGCGCTCTGCATGGCCCGCCGAAGAGCTGGTGGTGCTACGGAAGCGGCGGCGGCTGCGGCGGAGAGCACGAGGTTTCCACCGGCTCCGGGCGCTGGCGGCGGCGTGCGTCGACTGACAGTGCGCGAGAGTTGGTGCGAGAAGGGGCTTTAATGCAGCTGGCCACCTGACATGTGGGGCCGCGTGGGCCCGTTTGGCAATGGGCGGATGTATCCGACGTGGGCTTGGACCGTGTCGCCGCGAGACATGGAGGGCAACGAACAGCTGTCGCTGCCCGCAGGGCCCCACCGGATCGGCGTCGGAGTCACCGAGCGATCCGTCCAGCAGTTCAGCAGTGGCTTTTTGCTGCCTACCTGCGCTGCGCGGTAGGTGGTGGAGATGGACTGGAGCGCGTACCATGCGACGATCTCGAGGAAAGCAGGGGAGCGTGTACCTGAGGCAACTGGCAACACCACTGCTTCGCCATGTCCAAAGCTCAAGCAATGCCAGCACAGCGTGTCAAATCCAACTAATTTTTATGAAATTCTTGCATGAATTTTGTGAAATCCCTATGTTGCAAACAGGCCAGGTCTGTTCAATGTTACGTGAGATCGGCTTATTTTTAGATGCAAGAGGTTGAGAATAAGAAAAAAAAAAAAAAAAAAGACCAATGAAAAGATGCAAATAGAGCTAAAATGACATTGGTAAGTTCACCAGCTAGGTGTGCACATACAAACCCAATGCATATATAACCAAACATAATCTTTGTATTCAACAATACAATCTAACCCCTAATACATGTAACTAAACATAGACTCACATGATGCACAACCAAACATTAGTTGTTTGCATATAATTATGCATCTTAAGGGTATCCTGCACAAGCTTCTACATAAGCTTATCCTTATATCTGAGATTGTAGAGCATCCCAATGCTCCAACATGGCTTGTAGTCTCAAGTCTATCCTCCCGACAAAAACATCTAAATCAGCATGACGGTAGCTTTCAAAGATATCAAGGTGGGATAGCTTGGCTGACAGAGCTATCAAGGAGAGTAGCATTTAAA